>SGPM01000231.1:0-44282 GCA_004802725.1 Antrodiella citrinella
CTACGAGAACAAGATCAAGCTTTTCATCTCTTCTGAGGTGCCCATAACGAAGGTGTTCGCTGATGACCCGAGTGCGGACGGTCAGGGGATCAGCGACCATATGCGTAGCGTTATGGATGACCTTGTACGTTTTTTGGTCTTTGACCATCTTGATATCAACTTACATTTCGTTTAGGGTCTCTCTAGCGACGTCGTTGGCTCTAGCTCCATGTTCAGCGGTGAAGAAGAGCTTTTCGCATTTGCGCGGTGCTGCTCCCGTCTGGTGCAGATGGGCAGCAAGGAGTGGGCGGAGAGCGCAGGTCATCACTAGGCTTCACTGCCTTTCCTCTCACTCTCTGTTGTTCTCTTAGATTTGCTATAGGACCGTATTCTTCACGTATGAACTTGGATACACATTCGCTATATACTTACTGTATCTCTCATTATCTTACCGCACGTAGTGTGCATGTATCACAATACACTTCATACTATACTTGGATACGACAGTGATAGACATTGTATTTTATTTGTACATTTCATATTCGTCGAGGTATCTTGTATGCGCATCAGGGGGCGACCAGTTGAGCTGGCGAGCACATACCACCCCCATTTGCCGACATCAGGACCCCGTAACCATTCACCTGATATATCCACAAGATTATCACAGTTTATCTGAAATCATCGCCGTTTTGTGGGCGGTTGTGTTTGTGTACTGACTACACTCGAATCGGACTCTGCGCGATCGTGTTTTGTCTTCACTTCCACAGCTCTCTTCAAGTCCTCCGCGATTTCACGGTAATCATCGCTATCCAACAACCTGTTCTCCACTCGATACCTCGCCGTCCGCTCCTTCCCAATGCCCAACACCATTTCTTCTTCGGATGAGATGAACATGTCAACGAGGAGTTGCTTTCCGATGATAGGGAAATTGTTGTCGTCCGTTGAATGCTCACTCGTGACATGATAGAGTGCATTGAACTTCCAAATGGTTCGTCGGCGCCCTGACTGTGAGTGCTTGCAGGTGTCGCAGTGAATTGGAATATTGGTGCACGGCGCGTTGACTGAAGATTTGGAAGCCACGGAATACACCATTTTTATAGTGGTACTTGCAGCTGGACAGCACTTGGTAAGTCTTCCCACTCTTTGTTCATTTGAGTGAATAAAGCAGCCGTCTAGTCCGCAGAACCCACAAGGGTTGTTGCCCGATGTAGTTGGCAAGACCTGACTCGGACGAGGAACTGGTGTATGGGTGCGGGAGTTGAGCGAGATGATGGCGATGTTGAACGATGTAGAAAAGCACCATGTGAGTTGTTGGAGTGGACGATAGCGATGAGAGCACAGAAAGAGGCGGAGGGGTTGCACTGGTGGTCGAAATCAGAGTGAGATCACGATAGGTTGGTGAGGGTACCGGTATATGATCACGGGAGGAGCCTAAAATAAAAAGAGAAAGGGTTGAACGCGACACGGCATCGGGGTCATTACTTGCTGTGGCGATCGAAGTGTCTGGTTGTCGAGAAATGTTCAGTGCAGATGACTAAAGACGTTATGTCCCCATCAGCGAGCATGATACAGGAGTATCAATTAATATGGGTACCTTTTGGTTCCTTCTACCTGCTTTCTTCGCCTGCTCCACACATTTATCTGACGACCTGTGTTCTGCAGCGACGAAGTCTTGCTTGGTTCGCGCAAGCCAATCATCTTGCCGCAGAGATCGTCATGCACCTGTTGTTTCATTGTAGGAGAGGACTTCGTAGCTGATGCCGTCAATCTCGATGGGGGGGATCATGGCNAGGGGATGTAAAGCGATGGCGAACGAGAACGAGAACATTGAATAAGAGTGAGATTGAGAGCGATGAGCCAGAGACGATCTGATCCATCTAATCTTGACAGGACCCCTGGCACAAGTAGGGGCTGGTTTCCTTTTCAAGAGAGGGGTGGTCGATGTCTTCGCCAGCTCTACTGGGCGCCCCTCGCCGANTGNNCNNCGTTNNAANACCCGAGTGTAAGCGCTCTGCTCTGTGGGAACTTGGAAGTTGGAACCAAGGTTGAAGGAATCTGTTCCAGTCATATGTCACTGACAAACACGCGCATGGCAGACACAATGCATCCTTGACATGACGGTTCCAGTTTAAATAGTCAGCAAAGAGTCCGGCGCTGAAACTTGGTAAGCACCATCCACGTCCGCCTGTTCCCTATGCCATTAAAAAGTCATATCCCAAAGTTGCTATTCGTTGCGTGGTCTCGTTTAGCCCCAAAATCTCGGTCGGGATCAGCGGTGGTCGCAGTACGAGACCCCGAGCCAACCGAACATGACCCTTCCGAGCCGGCGTTGGATTCTACTATTCCACCTCACATTCTTGCGCTCCTCGATGAGCGTGCCATAGATCCACTGCAAACTTTGGATATAGACAGTGCGCAGTCTATGCTTTCCAAGATCTGCCAGGTATGTGTAGGACTGATCCACATGCGGGGTTTTCGGCTAATTCACGAACGTCCAAGGTGTTAACGTTGAAGCCAGAAGAGCCAGGTTCTCTCGGTCTTGCGCTGTCGAACACCAACCGTGCACAGCTCCGACGGCTCTCACTGAAGCTTGCAATCACACACTGTGTGTTTCCAGTCGCATTTAAGTTGGATGGCATCAAAGTCCATGACGTCGACCTGCGTCGCCCGATGATGGGAGCTTTTGCCCAAGTATTTTGCGGGACCTATGGCGACGAAAAGGTCGCTGTAAAGAAACTGAGGGTATCCCGGAATGCGACTGAATCTCAAAAGAGGCTGGTGAGTTCTCGTGCTATCATTGGGAACAGCAGACATCGATTGACAGGAACGATTGAGCCAGGCTATCTACCGCGAGTCCCTTTTGTGGAACATCGCAGCTCACGAGCACGTCCTTCCGATTCTTGGCATTTCCGAAGACGTATTTCCTGGCAATATGTGCATGGTCTCGCCGTGGATGGAGAATGGTAGTCTCAAGGACTACCTGTTTATTCAGAAGAGTGAAGGCAATCTAAGTGGGAATATATTTGTGACCTCTGTGCACGAATGGGTGAGATCAATGCGACTTTCAGGCGACATTCTACCAGCTGATCATCTGGCATAGCTACGTCAAAGTGCGCTAGGTCTAACTTTCTTACACAAGCAGGATATTGTCCACGGTGACATCCATGCCGGGAACATCATTATTGACGATGCTGGTCAAGCCCGTCTGACTGATTTTGGGCTGTCGCTCCTCTCCGAAGCAATATCCCATGGATATGGTTCGATCCACGGCGGCGGCGCAGATCAGTGGAGAGCACCCGAGCTCATCGCCCCTGAAATGTTTGGTCTCGATTCCAAGCGACAAACATTTGCGAGCGACGTGTACTCCTTCGGATGTACTTGCGTGGAGGTGCGCCGGTTGACTAGATTCGTTTCACTAGACCTGACTTTTCTGTCAGCTTTACGTGGGAGGTCCGCCTTTTCGAACCTCAATGCTTACCAACTGCAGAATCACATCGTGCAGGGTGACCGTCCCCCTCGTCCCTCGCTTCCAGATGGACGACCCATCGCCGACGATATGTGGGCGTTGATTGAACACTGCTGGGATGGAGACCGGTTGCAACGTCCTTCTATAGAAGATGTTCTGCGAAGGGTTACTGAGATTACGCATCTGCCATTGCCGTCCGAGCTTCCGCCTGCTCCGACTCTACCGGAACAAACTCCACCTCGAATATTACTCGAGGAGGTATGTCAGCTCGCCCCATTCGGAAGTCCACTTACTCACTTCCATATACAGCTTGGCGGTGTCTCGAATTACATACAGACTCTTATCTCACGGCCGGAAGATGTTGTTGTATCTATTGATATCTTGTCTGTGGACGCCGTGCAGGTGGTAGTGAACGAAATGTGGAAGGTAGGTCTTCAGCATAGTCCTCGATGGGACTGCATATTGACATGCATGTGGTAGTTACTGCAAATAGTACCTGGGCCTCAAGACATTACGGACGTCACCAGACGGAATAAACTCCGACGATTGTGCTTGAAGATATGCATTGTACACGACATATTGCCATCTGTTTTGTTGATCGAACAAATTCAGATGGTGTATGACAAGCAAGAGGGCGCACTGGCAGGTGGATTTTCAGACATCTTCATTGGATCCTACCGGGGATCGAAGGTGGCGGTGAAACGTATGCGGACTTACCATATGTCTAGTGCTTTACAGAATGCGCAGCTTAGAAAGGTGAGCTACTGTCGCTTGCTATGTATTCATGCTCCATTCCATAAAATACCAGGCTTTCCGCAGGGAGTCGATGATTTGGGCACCATTGGTCCATGAACATGTACTTCCGTTCCTCGGTATCTCCAACGAGGTCTTCGAAGGCATTTTGTGTATAGTGCTACCATGGATGGAAAGGGGGAGTGCCTGTAATTACCTTCGTGCTCAACAGAGTCAAGGGGAATTACTTGGGATCGATTTTGTGGCAGCCGTTGATAAATTGGTGAGCATACAAGTTGCTTATTTGTTACTCCAACTATACTAAGGAGCTTTATGTTCCTTTTTTCGATTCTCTTAGATGTATCAGGCCACACTTGGACTGAAATACCTTCACGACGAAGGTGTTGTCCACGGTGATCTGCATGCTGGCAATGTTCTCATAGACGACACAGGTGGCGCTCGTCTCTGTGATTTCGGTATGTCATTGATCTCGGCAGCAACTGTGTACGACTACGGGTCTATACACGGCGGCGGTGCGCTGCGATGGTGTGCTCCAGAGCTCATCGATCCCGAGGAATTTGAGCTGGAAGCCAGTCGTCCGACATACGCCAGCGATATCTATTCCCTGGCTTGTCTTAACGTAGAGGTGCGCGGGACCTCGGGAACTTACACATTCATACATATTGACACTATTTCATTAGCTTTATACAGGTGCGCCACCCTGGCCCGAGTTGAGTGGGCTGCAAGTCATTAGGAGAGTGTTGAAAGGACTGAGGCCGCCGCGGCCGTCCACACTCGACGGCATTCTCATGTCGGACGCCATGTGGTTCATCACCAAACAATGTTGGGCTCAAGATCGAAATGACAGACCTGTGGTTGCGGAAGTTGTTCGTATGTTGAAAGTGATCGTCGACGAGGAGGTACTGTGATGTTACTGTTGGCTCTCGAGATTCAAGCTTGTTGTAGCCTAACTGCTTGAATTTATTCAACTTGAATAAGTAATGGCTTAGATTGACTCGGAGACACACTAGTTACCGTGCTATGTAGTACAAAAACGGGGTACAGGGATTTGGATCTCGGCGTAAAACTAACCATGAACCAAAACGCCCAGAGCTCGTAGTATGAATCGAAGTCGGCAAGTTGAAAGTGCAAATAGGAAGAGCAACATGGTGTGTATCGGCGACAGCGAATGTTTTCAAGGGATTCATTCTCGGGTCACTATCCCTGTAACTCGAAGTACAACGAAAGCATGACCATGGAACTCCCAACAAGATGCGCATAATCATGATGAACGTACAGTACATTCGATGTCATCGTGCAATCAAGACATGAGTCACAGTCCAGATGACCTATCTGGTATCCCCATTGACAGTTGGGTTTACCAGGCTTCGAGTCGGGGCCAACACTACAGACCTTTAGCTGTAGGACAATGTTGAGCGTGTGTCCAATGTCAATGATCGGACACAAAGACTCACCTGGTCCACCAACGCCGACATGGCGGCCACCCCGTTCTTGTACTTGTCATTCTGCGCGTTGATATCCGCTAATTCCTTGGCCTGCTTCTCAGCCAATTCTTTCGTCTGCTGCTCCCGCTCGTGCTTCTCGTTCAGCTCCTTCGTCTGCTTCAGTTCTGATTTGTACCACGCCACCTGCGCCTGGAGCTGTGCAACCTCTTTTCCACGAGCTGCCACGCTCTCCTCCGCATCCGTCGCCACCTGGTCTTGCAATCGTTTGATCTTCTCATCCTTATCAACTATGCATCTCCAAGAGCTGCTCGATCCTCTCCTCTCGACTCCGGGCCCCCTCCTCCATGGTGTGGAGCCTACCCTCGACCGCATTCGTCTCGGACCAGGAGTAGGTGAGGTTGGGGACCCCGTGGCCGTCTTCCTTGACTTCCTGTCGCCCCTTTCCCTGGGTATCTTCCGCGTCGTTCTCATAGAAATTATGCTCGTCCTTGCCTGATCCGCCATGACTTCTTCCTGGCCCGTCCCAGAAATGATAAACCTGGCGATGCACTCCATACGACGTCGGGACAACCTCGATGAGATCGCCTCTTACAACTTCAATGGGTGGGGAATTCTGAGGCTGATATTCCTACGAGATATCCCCACATACATCAGATGACCCGAGGCGTGTCCTATGATGAGAAGATCTTCTGTTTCTCTCTCCTCCAGCTCTATCAAGTTCGGTTCAAGCCGACCTGCGACGGATACGCTGTTATGAGACATGTGATCTCTGACGAACAGCAAGAGCAAGCGAACGCACCACATAGGTCGTGGTAGCTCCTCAGCTCTGGGAGCACGCGCGGGGGGCGTGGGGATCCTCGACGAAACGCTCCCACTCGTCCGGGTACTATACCTGCGCACTTGGTCGGGCGTCCATGCCGTCCCACACGCCGGGGGTTGAGTTCGGCCATCTGGGGGTTCCTCTACGACTTTCACTGGAGGACCGGCATCCTTTGGTTTGAAAAAAAAACGGCCATGCGATGTGGTGTGAGCTCCGGCGAGTAGATGTCCGAATCTGCAGGAAACACTGAGTGCACTTCTGGCACGGTAAATAATTGCAATGGCCCAGTACGAACCACGAGTCGCCGGTCTCCTCTCTCCATTCCGTGAGCCTTGAGATATTTGGCCCGTCCGTCGGTCGAGGACGAACTCTGGTAGGCTTTCAGCATAATCCCACGAGTCGGATTTGTACGCGTGTGAGACGAGAGAATGTCCAGACTGAACTTGGTGATACAATGAGGATACATGTGGTGAATAAAAATGGAGAAACTTACTCGTGCAAAATATATGGTTCTGTACGTGTTGTGAATGTTCATGAGGAAAAATACGACCCGAGACTAGAAATACAATGACGTCAGCTCTTTAATGATTACGACGCTCAGGGCACATCATCGTACCTGCAGATATCCTTGGATGTTCTTGCGCATATCATTAGCGCATTTACACGCATTTATTCTGATTACAACTCACGTTGACCATGATTTTTTCTCCGACCTGTTCCCGGCTAGTCAGCCAATGCCTCTTGTAGGCCACAAGAACGACTTACATTGATAACACGGACATAGGGCCATGTTGTCTCCGCTACGGGTTCATAATGGGTCTCATGGTCCTTTATGTGCCTATAATAGTCTGCAACAGCTTTCTCTGGATCCCAAGTTCGGTACTATGAGGCATTGTGATCGATAACATTTGACGACAAGTCATACGGTCTGGCGAGGATATCTTCACGCTCCAGATATTGCTCATAATCAACGCTTCATTGTCACATGCCAACTCTGTATCCAAGCAAGGGGATCGTCAATCATCTCATCCATAGAGCATTCAGAACCGAATGCACCCAGCATGACAACTTGAATATGAATCCCCCGCCTTGTCGAACTTCTCCGCAATCCTCTGTCGGCGCTCGCGGGTACCTTTATTCACATCACAGATAACCACCTGTCCTCCCGCCTTAAAGATTCAGAAATCCCAGATAACCTGCTCGCATACATCCAACACCTTCTGTCGCGAAGCCACTGTCTCCGGGCTCTTTGTTCCTAGTGGGAGAGGGCAGATCAGCGGGGACTGCAAGAGTTATAAGTATTTGATCTGATTACCTAGCATGAAATAGTCTGGACTCTGGAGGCAGTTTCTGGGCACCTCTGAGGGTTTTGCGACGATAGTCTCCGCGAGACACCCACCAGAGTCTTCACACCCCCGTCCACTGCACGCACACGGGGAAATGTGGTCTTTTTGCTACGAGCTGCCAGTGGAAGAGTCTGACGGTTGCGATGGGGGGACCTGATTGGGCATGTCCGAAGAGGAGACCGGATGCAGAGGCGCGACTATGGCAGATGCCAGTGGCTGTTGGGTACTGGTGTTCGTGCCGCACTTCCAGGCTTGAGATTGATCTGTGGGCGTGGGCTGACGTCGAGAGTGTTAGGGTGTTCGAAGCGAATGATGGCACGAGTGTCGTAGATAGTAGACGAATGTATTTGGATGTACAATGAATGCGTCGGGGGGAGATAGCCCGCGCGAGCGGGCCACTGCCAGTGTCGGTGCCGAACTCGCAACCTAAAACACAAGGGCCAGCCAGGAAAGTTTGGGGCTGGACATTGATACCATTGTATGCACGCGGTTCTTGTGAGGACGTTTAGAGTCTTTGATAGCGAGCTCATGACAGCTATCCACGGGAATTGCCGAGGGTCGATATCGATCACCCCAATCGCCACAGCTGGACTGCACACAAAACATGTACACAAGTTCTGTCAAAACCGAAACATCACGCCGGAACTTCGTGTGGTGTCAATCCCGAGAGACGCGCAGCTGCGGCAGACCCTCCGTTGGGCCCGAAGCGCGTGCCAGGGCCTTCATTGGTAATGATTCTCATTCTCAGGACGACGCTGCTGTGACGATAACGGACTACGCCATCGAATTCAAACACAAATTTGCCCCTGCGACGACGACGTTCGAGTGATACTCACCCACTACCTACTGGAAACGGACGACGCCGATGTCGGACCTGACGAACCTGAATCCATTCGCGGTGGTGGTGGCAGGGGTGTTCGTGCTGGTGCTGATTGCGTTGTACGTGGCGCGGCGTCGGATGCGCGGCGGGCTGCAAGCGAGGACAGGGGTGTCGTACGGTCCGGGGCCGGTGATCTGGGAGAAGGTGCCAAAGCTGGTGGACGTGTATGTGGGGGAAGCGGGGTGTGATGGGACGTGGGGGGAGGTGATGGTGAGTGCGTGTGGTGTGAATGGGAGAAGGACTGACGGGGAGTGTTAGCCTCTTTCTGTGGCGTTGCAGCGGGGAAGTGCGTTGTCGGGGCCTGTTTGTGACGGGGTTACTGACGACAGCGGGGCAGATGGAGGGCGCGGAAGGGGCGTGCGGTGGGATCGGCGGAGATGGTGGAGGTGACGGTGACGATTGGGATGACACTGACGAGCAGTGGCAGTACGCGCTGGGGAGTCTGTAGCAGTAGCCTCGTGGAGCATGCACGTGCAACCCGTCAGGCATGACAGTCCTTGTTTCTTTTCGCCCCCCACGTCATTCCAACGTCCGTAGCTTGATCGCTGACCTCTCTTAAATATCCCATGGCCATTTCATTCTCGAAATGGGAACAGTGTCCTCGACGACTTTCATGACAAACCATTTCTGGCTCGTATGGTACCGCGCTCGCTCTTCCTGCACTCCAAAACACTGGTCTCTCTTCATGACCTACGACACCGACGAACAAGCCATCGGCACCGCCTATCAGGTCCGTCCACCCCCCCCTCCCCTTCTCCTCTCTCCGTTCACCACAACCTAACCACCCCAGTTCTCGCTCACCCACAGGCCCAAGGCGACGGGTACGGCTCCGGCCAGTTCACGACCTCCATCCTGCGCGGCGTCCAGCTGAAAGGCCCGCGCGGCGCCCACTCGTTCGAAGACCGCCTGTACCTGGGTACGATCCCGGACTCGTTCACCTCCAACGGGATGATGAAGGAGTACTGCGACGCCGCCACGGACCTCATCAACGAGTCGAACGCCGCGCGCGTCGTCGGCGAGAGCAACTGCCATGATTGGTGTCTTGTCGTTATAAGGGGCTTGGAGGACTCGAAGTGTTTGGGGGACGGGATGTGGGAGCGGGCGAGGCGGTGTCCGAGGGTGGGTGGAACGCGACGTTCGACGCGCGCACGGCCATGCTCACTTTGTCGCCCGGCTGAAGGCCGGCGAGGTAGGTGGACGAGACACCCTGGAACGGCGTCTCTCTGCCGGAGCGGGCGGGGGCTTCGAGGATGCTGACCGTGAGCGTGACGTTCGAGGGTTTCCAAAGCGGGGAAGATGAGATGGAGTATTGGCGCACGCGCATGGTCGGAAGAAGTTGCAAGAATTGCTCCAATGAGATTTGAATGCTTGGGTAATCTTCCAAGATGTCGAGGACGGACAGCCGCTTCTCGACGACTTTCTCACCGTATGCAGCATTGAGGTCTGAAAGAGCCTTCACGATGTCTGCCGAATCTTTGGCGATGTCGGACAGCAGGCGGAGGTCACGAGTAGTCGCTGGCTGTGAGAGCTCGACGTAGCCGCTGAACAATGCGGACAGAGTGATGGGTTTGTCGGTGGGAAGAGAGCTCGGTCCCACAGACGAGATTTCAACCTGGTGATATCAAGGAAACATCTGACTATGAACTTGCGGAGTGAGTATGCGAACGCACCTCTTGATCATCAGGCAAGCCGAAACGAGCGATGGCGCGCCGGACATCTCGCAGCGGGTTCTTGGGCAGGCTAAAGATACGCCGTGTCAGTATAACACGGCTCGGAAACTGTGACTTTATGCTCACATTGCGAGGTAATCTCCAGCGCGGAACGTAGTGCCCTCCGGAAGCGCGAACTCTGGAACCAATCTCAATTCTGACATTCGATCGCAATAGAAAAGAACGTACCGAGGTGCCGCTTTGCCGGAGCATTCGGCGACGTAAGGAGTTTATTCTCAACGACTGTTCCCAAGGCCGTGTCGGCTTGACGAAGGACTTCCGCTCGGTTGGGTCCAGATTGCACGGTCTTCACCGAAAGACCGGAAACCTGAGCAACCGTCTGGGTAGTGTACTCCTATATATATGTGTCAGCTCGTGCACTGTGACTTGCATACAAACTTCATTGATTACCTTGGAAAGCGTTGGCCACAAATTGGCCTCCCATGCATCGAACGAGTCGAAGAATTCACTGCCGCCGGCATCACCTTCACCACGCTCAACCAACTTAGTTGCACCGCGGGCCACAAGAGCTTCGTCGATCAACCGCGGGATCCGCTGGTACGTCGCAACCCAATCACGGTTGCCACATCCAAAGACACCGAACTTGACACCGGAGAGCTCGGAACCGGAGATAGTAGTGATCCACTCGACGAAGTGTGCGGCGTTGTCGGCTGGTTGTCCTTCGAAGGAGGCGGTCACGATGAACACCGGTCCGTCCTTGGGGACATGCTCGATGGCAGAGTCGAGTGTTCCAAGAGTCGGGCGGAACCCTAAAATAGTCTTCTTCAATATATTTCTAACGGAATAGAGTCAGCTTGGCAAACGCACCGTGGTTAGCAGCCTCGGTGGCAATCCTCTGCGCAAAGGCCTCGGAAGATCCCGTGTTAGAGCCATAGAGCACATAAAGAGGTTGAGCCCCCTGGCCCTCAGTCGCAGCTGCTGCTGCAGAGACCTTTCCAGTGTCCGTGCTTGCTTTAAGGGTGAGTGGAGCAGGAACAGAAACCAGCTGAGGTTTCCCGGCACGCGGGATAGCGCGAATGTAGAAGTTCTTGGGCTTGATGGTGAGTGTCTGCCTGATCTGAAGCTCGTACGCGGGGTCCTGCGGGACCAAGTCGAAGTTCTGCAGGATGGAGATGAGGACCATCTGGACCTCTTGCCAGGCGAATGGTCGACCCTGTCAATGTGGTGAGGAATTATCAAGGGAGGATGAAGTTGAAACGCACAATGCATCCTCGCATGCCGTATCCGAATGGCTGCCAGCCGTTTGGCTACATTGGTGTGGCGTTAGTATTGACAGTATCGCTCACGAAGCCTGGTGACAGCTTACTGGCAAAGCCTCGAACTTTCCGTCCAGCATACGCTCAGGTCGGAACGTATCAGGCTAATCAAAGTTAGTATCCATGAAATCATTGCGAAGGGTAGACGAAATAAACTTACATCAGGTCCATAGACCTTGGGATCACGGTGCGCCATGGCAATGTTGAGGATAATACCGGTGTCCTTTTCCAACGCGTACTTCCCTGCAAGGACGGTGTCTTCCAAAGGTGCAACACTACGCTGGGGCGCTGAAGGGCTCATACGAAGCACCTCTCGCATGACAGCTGAGACGTGTTGATCAGCCGAGTGAAACCAATAGAAACTATTGAAGGAGCTCACCCAAGAGATAAGGCAGCTTGTGCATGTCGTCGGCTGTGATGGGCCTTGAGCCGATTTTTTCGTCGATCTCTTCTCTCAATTTACGCATCGCTTCGGGAGTCCTCAGAAGGTAGTACAAAGCGAAGGTGAGCATTCCAGAGGTGGTCTCATGACCTAAAGTGGGCGTAAGTGTCACGCGACAGGTAGTGAGATATAAAAAATATTACCAGCGATGAGGAAGGTGAGCAACTAGATAAAATGATGAGACCGTGGAAATTGAATATAAGCTTATGTGGCTTACGTTCTTCTTGATGTTATCTTCGGGCATACTGAGACCAGTTTCCTTGTCTACTCCCGTCAACATCACATGCAGGAGATCCTTCCTGTCCGACGGGTTCGCCTTGCGGTGTTCAATGACTGGAAAAATAAGCAGTCGCCGTCAGGACTGAGATTTGAGAGGCTACGAGAACTTGCTCATGCTCACTCTCGTTCACGAGTTCGAACATCGTGTTCTGATCTTGCTGGTATTTTGCGCTCGAGCTCAGCAGCACAGAGTTCATGATGGCAGGGCGCAGCGAACGGCGACCACTCTCGGCCAAGAAATCCGTCATAGCTTTCGCAAAGGGGTGGAGCTCATCCTGTAGCGTGCATGATTAAGTAAATTCTCTGTACCGAAACTTCACGGGACGCAAGCACGCACCGAATAGAATGAATTCAATCTGTCAAAAATATAGTAAGCACACGACAAGTTGCGCTTGTAAATCCGACCACGTACCGATAAGACATGGCGCAAAGGGACAGAGCGTCGAGAGTGATCTTGGTGAAATCAGCGGCAGGATCTATCAAGTGGTTTGGTCCGAACCTGAACAATGATTCTACCATGAGACTTTTCGATACGTCAAGGCAAGTAAATCACCCACCGGTCCCACTTGGAGACCATCTGCGAAACGATGTCGTTCATGTCATCGAACATGTTGCGCGTATTCATTGTGCTGAACGCCGGCATGAGCAAACGATCTAGAAGGGGCACGGTCAGAAAATTATGTAGCGGTGCGCTTCGGACAAAACTCACGCGCAATGTACCAATTCTGCTCTCCCGGGACTTTGGCCTAAAATTTGGTCTCGTCAATCCAAATATGGGCAATCTCGAGTACAGAATAGCGCACTGTGAACAACCCGTCGCCAGCGGTGTTGCGAACTTGCGACAGGCCGGGGGTATGATTCTTCATGAAACGTTTCTCGTCCGAGACCTCGTTCACGAGCTCGTTTGTGTTGATAACGACCACCTTGCGACCTGAGGGCGACGAAATTATTCGTATAAATGCAGAAACCCTCGGACACGACGAACAACGTACCAGCAAGGTTCAGCTGGTAGATCTCGCCATACTGGCTGGCCAGTAGATTGTACGAGTACAGGGGCACCTCTTTGTCGATTGCAGTTATGTTTCCTAAGAATGGGACTGAGAACGGAGCAGGAATAGGGATGGTCATTGTTGAGGCTTTGTTGAGATTGCAAGAGAGTTTGTTGGAGAAGTAGTTTGGTCTTACCGTTACACTCTCCAGCCTTTTATACCGTTCGCGATCCTAGCCCTCGTAGTGAATTGCTAGTTGCTCATGGCTCGGGCTATTGGGCACTATGTCTCCCGTTGGCTGCAGAGCGGTACAATTCTACCTAATGACATCAGAGTAAGAAGCACGATTGACACGTGCCTAACACAAAAAGGAGAGTGAGTAAAGGGGTTTGACATGACCGGTCTCAGGAGGCGATGCATCTGCGGTCTCACAGCGGGGAACCTTATAGAGCGTCCCGCGACCCTACTCGGATATGAGACACCGATATGTTGGCCTGTAGTTCTTGAGCTCTAGATAGGTAATAGTGCCCGTTGCTGGGTCTTTACTATTCATTTTACGTGGTCGACGACCGATAACTGAGATCAAGCATGGCACAGGCCATCCTGACTTGTGAACAGGAGTGTGTCGATCGGTATACAAGCTGATAATCGTCGCGCGTCTATCCGGGATATGGGGCCCAGGGTGGCCAAGTCGCTCTCGCTGTCTTGTAGAAGCCGGATCTACAAGCGCCCATAGGTGTACACGATTCGTCCGATAGGCCTGGCCTTGACATCCGAGCCTCTACATCGTAGGAAATTCGTTGATTCAAGCTCATGAGATTCAGAGGTCCAATTACTCACCGGAGACGTTTGCGTCGGGGGCGGGTCGTCTGTCCGACGCTTCGATGTCGGGCGGCGCAGCCAACGGTTTGTGCCTACGAAGTTTGCTGGAGAAAGACGCCCCGTTTCCGTTTCATTCTCGGTTGTCGAGGATTAACGTTTAACGGGGCTGCAAGGGTCGTAATGACGAATTATAGACTGGCAGAGATCATGTCAGTACACTGCATAACTTCAGTCAATCAACCAAAGGCTCACTTTCGCAATTATTAGTCGTTTAGGTCCGACTCTCTTCGCGTCCTTGGCTAAGAATGTACAGGCGATTGTGGTATTTACACCTTCACGCTGGCGTTGAAATCAAGGCTTATCGCAACACCTGTGACAGATCATGCGTGGTCCTCAGCCCGTGCTCCCAACGTGCTTCCAAGAGTGACAGGCAATGAGCTTAGATTGAAGGTTCAAGTTGAACGCATATAAATACCCAACCCTCCCATTCCCACGCCCCAGCGCACTTGCTCTCGACGACCACCCACAACATCAATCACCACCATGAAGTTCTCTGCCCTCTCTGCGCTCGCAGTATTGGCCACCACGCCCTTCGTCGCCGGCGGGCCTATTGCATACGGTATATGCCAGACTGGTCTGTCCTTCTGTCGTCATGAGTGAGCATCAACTGACCCCTGAGCGTAGGATGTAACACCCTCGCCGTGGCTTGCTACGCAGCTGCTGGCTTTACCTTCGGCACCGTCATCGCCGCCCCCGCCGCTCCTGCAGCCATCCTCGCCTGCAACGCTGGCCTCGGTACTTGTTCGGCAGCTTGTGCCACGATCGGCCTTTTCGCACCCACTCCCTGAGGGAGCAGGCACGAGAAGTCGGATTGTGTCGGTCAAGTAGCGGTATGACTGCTCAACTTCTGTATCGCCTAAAGGGGCATACTGACAAGGTTCTTTAGATACCTCCTCCAAGTTCTGCGAGGAACAAAGAATAGAGACGTGGACGGGAGCGTAGCACGTAGTATTGAAGGGATGTAGCGATTGAGGAAACGTCTCGTAGGCATGGAACGAAATAGAAATGGCTCGCATGATCATGAGAGTCTTCGTCGGCTTGGTCCTATGTGTGACCATATATGAAGGTTTGGACAGCCCTTCACATTGATGCGAACATCAACATCGTTCACTTGCTCCGACGAGGCCACAAGAATCGTAAATACTATATACAGTGACCCCGTTAATAAGTACTGTCTGACTTAGGTTACTCGACAAAAGACTTACTTTCGCGATTTTCAGTCTCAGAACTGTTTAGGACCAATTCTGAACGCGAGCCATCCTCTTCAAATCCGTACGCAATGTTACATGGCTGCAGTGTCCGCACCTGCATATTCGAGATCAGTATACATGAGAAAGCTTATCGCGCCACCCTCGACCGTCGACCAAGTCGCGGTAAGACCGGCGAATTTTTGCATCGTAAAAGGGACTCACTAATCAGTTTGTTCAAGATCCTTCCACACAAGCTGTATTCCGATGTGTTTGAGCGATGGCAGTGATCGAAGGAACGTAGTTACGCACGGATTGGGATGTGAATGTTTTGTAGAATGATAATCGTCGTCTTGACCTGTGACCTGCAATCAGATTCGGCGGCGGACCTTATGCCAGTGAACACCCTTCATGGGGACAATTGCTTTCACAGCTGTCGGTCGTTCAATGTTGAGGCTGAAATCACCAAAGGCAACACGAAGGTCGAATAGCAACGAGCCTTACTCCGGTCGTCCGAATTGATCACGGCACAAGAAAGATCTGCATTAGGGAAACAGAAGACGGTGGATTCAAGTAGATACAAAGACGGCGCTTCAAGCTGACGTGGGCTTGGGAGCGAACATTTTGGCTACAGGATCCTCCTTGGTACGGTTGTAACTGAGAAAGAAGATAGTCAATATCTAGGAGCCAACTTGGGATTGATTGAACGTACTGCCATATCCTCGTAAGCTGTCCGAGACCAGTCGAGCCAACGAAGAAGTTGACCTGAGTGTGTGTGAGATCTGGCGCGATAGCAAGACATATTACGCAGGTAACTCACCGCTGCTAGACTGTAGTTGACTGGTGTAATCACCATCGAGTAGCGCACCCAGATGAAGCCGGTGGCAGCGAGGGCTACGCGTGGCAGATTTATAAAGTCAGTCGCTTTGTACTTCCGACCACGCGATATAGGGACGCACCAAGGTTCTGAGGTATGCTCAGCTTATCCGCTGGGCGGGACAAATCCTTCAACCCAGCAGCCACCAGACACCATTTCATCATCGGGGCCCAGAAGAATACGGTCTTCGGACCTAGAATTGAAACGTGGGGTCAATTCCATGCAGAAGTGGATCGAGAGAAGGAGAATCGGCGGGCTGCGCGCCGCGTTGCTTACCTGCTGGGTGGTTCATGAAGGCCTGGAGTTTTGAGCCCGACGCAGCAGCAGCAGCTCCCGACATCTTGATAGAGACTGTGAAGAAGACGAGCTGACGATTGAAAAAAAGAAGAAGTGATCAACTCTCGCAAGAGGAGGATTGCAAGGTGGTGAGTCGAGTGACTCAGTGAGCGGGTTGTCGAGGCTCAGGAAGCGCTGAAGACGTTGGATGACTTTACGTGATGAGGTCATGACCTCCGTGACTCGTCGCGGCTTCTCCTCTGGCACTATCTTCAACGTCGAGCTGAAGTCTGGATGTAATAGCGGCCGAATGGGCGAGATATTCATGGATTTGGAGGAACGATATGCGACAAGTGAGCAGAAATAACCTCTCTCACAACTACACCGAGTTTCGCGCTTACGATGTTTAGGACTGTCTACATGCCAATCTGGCATGTGTATCGGAGAAAGCACGACTGGAGACGTGTCTCTCAGCTTCTTGGGAGCGTGAAGCTCCTTTCAGCTCTCTGTCCGACTTCTTGCCACCGCGGGAAGAGTGACCGACCGTTCTGAACTCAATGCCACTCGTGACACGCGGACACGATACTCGAATACGGTACACGAGTGAGTGACCAGAATTGTTGTCTGTCAATCTGTTCCCTGAGGTCGCAAATTATTCATAGGTATGCCTCCATTCCTCCGTTCTCGAATAGCAATCAGACGATTGCTATCTGTGAGGCGTCAACAATGCATTGGCCCTAGTGCCGCATGTCGATGGGGAACCCGCCTCTTTAGGGATCTTGGACGCCGAGCTTTGGGTCCCCAGGACGATCTGTCTCATATACTGTTGCTGTCTAAAGCCTCTCACAGGTTTACTTTGTGCGAAATCCAGTCGGCATTGTCGGTCAAGACGCCAGCAGTCGTTGAATTTGCATTTCCTTTGCGAGAGATCAAACGGCAAACGCCACCGTCGAATGTGGTCGACATATGTGAGTCCCGTAAAAGCTCATGTGTTGTACTGGTTTGCTGATTTTACCAGACTGTCTATTTACCTTCTGGTGCTATCCCTTTTTTGCCATCGATCTTGCGGGGACATAGCACGCACGACACTTCTCACTCGGACTTTCACATTCCTTGTAGGACAGTAAACGCTCAGTTTACTCCCACTTACTGTATATCAGATACGTGTTCAGAGCGGATCCTCCGATCCTGGAAGTCATGTCAAGATCTTTCCAACATACGGAACATGCTGATTGATTCTGGGGAGATACAGTGGGCTGCGTCTTACGCTATGCGGTCTTTCTCCAGGTACAACGTTGTCGGTTCCTCAAATCTAATACATTTGGCCGTTTCTGCCGACGTGCTCACAGACGTTATACCGCTGGAACATCTGCGGGAAGCCCCCAAGAAAAGGAAGTCCAGAGCAAACTAGACCGTTCATTACCTTCCTTAGCACTGCTAAATGTCGGAAAGGGCCCTCAACACTCTGCGTCTTTCTTGGAATAGCGATTGCAAAGGCAGAGCGGGCCGCGGCATTTGCGGTGACAACCTGACCAGAAACAAATGCTAGGACTGCTATATTTCGAGCGGTGCAATGCGACGCCGGCATCCAGTTTTCCTATAAAAATGGTCCGCAATATTTAAGGTGAGCCTCAGCTCAAGCAGCCCTTCCTCTTCCTCGCTTTATGCTCTCTACCAGTTTCTGAGCGTCGGTGCTCTTGCCGGACAAACTCTCCATCGAATTAGTCCAAGCGCGCCACAACCCGTGCATGTTTGCAGTCAGGACACAGTGGTGACCTGTGTGGCTTCCGAGTCGTGGCGGTCGCAAGGATTCAGTTCGATGGGTACTCTGTCCGTGCAAATTGAGCTTGGGCTGTTGCGTCAGGTCTGGGCACGTGCCAGAAGCAAGGATGATCGATGACCGGCGGTGTGTGGATGTATGATCCTGCTGTACATCACGGTGTGATAGTAAGCTGATTCACTTGACAAGATCATGCTATTCTATGTGGACAGAACGTGTCACATCGCGCCGAATTATTGTAGATGGCGCGATTGGTGTGTTATCTCAGTCTCAGCGACTCGCTGATGTCCTTTTGAACATACCATGTACCAGTAACGTACATATACTCATCTCAGTAATGACAAGGGCTTCGTGACTATGAGCATATTGCCTGCGGGGCTGCGAAGAAACTACGGCTAGTAAAGAGCCGTATCCCGGCGCATCACATTTCTACCACAGCTCCAAGCATGAAATGTTTTATGACTTCAGTTCGTGGCAAAGATGGCTCGGACATGCTCTCGGGGCGCCCGAAGATGCCCTCGAACTCATGGTCAGCAACCGGTTCGGCTTCTGGTCTTACCGGTGGGGTCTTCGAAGCTGTATAAATTCACCGTCCAGTGGCCATCGGTCTCGCCAACCACCTCCGCACTTCTCGCCACGTCGACGTCGACACAAGATATACATTGTGCATCATGACATTCGTGTTACAACAAAAGTAGTAATAAATCCATACCTGTAAGATATCTAACATGCACACACAGTCTGCAAGACGTACTGACGAGCCACTTCTCAAGACCACAGCAAAACGTACACCACAACGCGGTACGCGTGGCGAAGGAGTTAATCTCTAGACGCATCAAGCTACCTCGATGTTTTCGGGGTTAACTTTTCCGTCGGCGCTGTACGTAGAATCGGACGAGGCATGTCCACCAGTGATGTTGCCCGCCTTGTGTTCTTCGTGGGCCTTGTGTCCAGCGAAGAACTCCACGTTCGCGGCAGTGAGCACTTTACAAACGTTCCGTCAGATAGTTCACTAAAGCGATCAACGACGGGAACACATACCTCTCGAGGAGTCGCGCAGGAAGACTTCGTAGAACAGGATGCCGCTCAACGTTGCGGGGATATTGGTGAGCGAAGATATGGCTGCGTAACTTCCTCCGCTGGCCCCGCGTCCCCAAAGTGTGAGCACGGCGAGACGACCACCGACATCGCGAGCGGCGTTGGCAGCGACTGTGGGGGTTTGATTATCAGCTCAAGTTGCAGATACGAAACAGGAATGGAGACGTACGTCCGATAGGCGAGTAACCCCAGATAGCCATGGCACTGTAGGAAGAAGGGTCAGTTTGAAAGCCGCACGCAAGATCTGTTCTGGTACTGACTATGTCATGCCAATGAGCCACGGTGCCGCGATTGGGCTGACCATGAAGTTCGTAGGGTCGAAGCAGCCCCAGATCGTTATTCCGATGACGAAATCCTGTTGGTATCAAGGAAAGGTCTAAGTGGATAGAAGATATCGAAACATGTCGTTGCACGTACACAAACGAATTCGTTCAAGAAGACCTGTCCAAGCTTCGATCCTGGGAGCACGTACAGGGCAAATATGCCGGCGGGTCCGCTAGGTGTGAAGAGTACCGCGTCCAATTTGCCAGCCGCACTCAGCGCCGTAGATACAGTCTGCAAGTACAACCATGATATTGAGTTGAGGAACACCAACCGAACTGAACCAAACACATACCGAGATCAAGTGCTCGTACTGTACGTAGACGACCAAGCAAGCGATGTAACCGCCCAAGATCTGTGCAATAATATACCTACAAGCGAAGATTAGGTTCAGCTGTTTGTGCAGCAGTGGACCCACAACGAGATACGACGAACCTGAGCGCCTTCAATGGCGGGAACTTCTTGGTGATAACGAAAGCAATCGTTACGGCAGGATTGAAATGTCCTCCTGAAGTACCAGCGCAGAGCTGTGACGTGACTGTGTCAGGAGCGGCTGAGCTCCATGAGTACTGAAGGGACGTACCACTATAGCTAAGACGATGCCCATAGCATATGCCAATCCGATCTGGAAGATGGCTACGTATTCATGTTTGAGACGGACGCTCTACGTGAAACAGACATCTAATAACTCACATGAGAGCGGCAGCTGCGCAAGGTTGCCAAGCACATATCCAGCCTGAGATCCCACGCCTGTGGACGAGAGTCAATAGTGTTTGATGGAATAGAGACAGCGGGGGGACGCACCAGCAAACACGTAGAGGAATACGCCGAACTACGTTGGGGGCAAACAGTTCAGTTCAGATAATGTGAGTGCAACCGAAAGCTCATTGATACTCACAGCCTCCGCACAACATTCGACAAACCAATGGGCCTGACGGTGGCGGATCCTCTCCCAAGAGGACAGTAGTCGCGGTCGTGGAGCGACGTCTGCAAGATGGGTGAAGCGCGGTTGAGGGAGGGGATGGGCCGCCATTGCTGTGGGTTAGGGAATGCAAAGGTAAAGGGCGGGGTACATTCGTAGGATCCAACCAAGACGCTATAAGTACTCTGAGCTCCTGCGAAGTATACAGCGAGGCACTGTGGGTAAGGTTCCTTGGCCTAGATCAGCGCCATTATCACCGGGCGAGGGAACTATGACCCCTGGATCAGGTCAAAAGGTCACGGATACCCACATGTGGTTGGAGATTATGCTTGGGAGTTTACATTTGTTCGAAGACAAACAGGCGCTTTTACTGCCAGTGTGCAGCAACAAACCATATCTTTGAAGCCGACCTTACACGTCTTGCGAATAATGACTCCCATCTGGAAGCGGGGCCTTGCTTTTGATACCGCCTGTGCACTGGCGTATGTGTGAACACCGTCGCGTCTTGATCTTCCCAACAAGAAAGTTATCCGACAACTACTGCTGTAGACACATTCGGCGCAGCCGCTGGTTCAGCGCCTTTCTCGGACTAGGATTTGAAGGAGAAGCTCACCCGCTAGGCACAGTTTTCTGTGGCGTTTTTGACAAGGTTGGACGATGACATTTGTTTGTTGGCATGACATAGACAGCCTGAAAGAATCTAGTGTTACTCAGAGCTTGTGGACATATTTGCCGCAAGTGGCTCAAGTCGTGATCAGCTGAGGACGATGTGGCATCTTGGGGCATCAAGGGCTGGAGCTAAATCCGTTTGGCGTTCACGTCAGACGATGGAACATTTTTGATCATTCAGATACATTGTAGACAAGACAGTGAGAAGTGCTATGAGACTCACCATAATCTCGGTGAGACCTCTGAACTTCGAAGAAGACAAAGGCAGGTTAGTATGCCGGCGCCAAATTCCGCTAATATCCAGCTCGGCATTCCCCGTGAGCCGATCACGAACGAACATCCAGACTGATGCCTCCAGGATCGAACGACTCGGAGACGGTGTTGCATGTGCTCGTCACCGAATCGAAATAATGTCATAGGATCCTTCAGAGCTAGCAATCAACAGTATGCTTTACGCATCGATACTTGCGAAATACTGCCCTGGATGAAGCAGGGATAACAACGCGACCATGTTCGGTGTCACAACGCCCGCCGAGACATCGATGGGTGCAGTCTGAAAGAGAAACATAAGGCAGAACTTGACTCAGGAATCAGGGCAAAAGATATCCAGATTACCGAAAAACAATCCAAAAAGGGAATGATCACAGGGGAGTTGACGAGAAGTCGTTCTTGTCAGTGGTCGGCGAACTTTACGAGCGTCACTAATAATGTGGATTAGCGTCTTGTGATGCGAGTAATTGGTATTCCAAATGTGCCAGATACACCTTGTGAGCCAGGTGAGCGAATAACCATCATCATTAGTAGTGCGCACACGAGCAAAGGTTCCGTGAGGCACAGTCTTGAAGTACAATATGCATTTCTAAGAGACCGGATCTACAGCCCGGACACCATACATCCGGAACTCACGGAATCAGCTGCACATCCTACATTATCCCAATAGCAACAGCCATGCAGATAGTCACTCTCTGGGTTAGACCGCAGTGGAGAGGGGTAAGAGTCAATAGCCAAGAGCCGAAAGAAAAATGGAGCCGGATGTCTGACCTCCGAGTGTCTCTACCCAGGGTTAGAAGGATCAGAGTAAGGGTGAGCTGCGGTTCAGATGTTTTATTTCTCCGACTGTGACCTCAGAACAGAGAGCGCAGGGAAGACCAGAGAGAACACGGGTTGTCTGATCTTGTAGGTGAGAAACGAGTGGTGTGGAAGAATGACTTCAGACGTTCCACTAACCTTACGAGTATAGATGGTCTCAGACCGACGCAGCGTATCCTTGATACTGTTCAACCGAGACATCCAAAACATGACGATGTCCTATAACCCCAGACAGTTCAGGACTGCTCGATATTGCAAGTTAGTAGGTAACTCACTCAGATTGATGTATGCGAAACCGCAAACCTACATACCACGACCGAAAGATCGTACCTATATGCGATGATTGACATGCTGTCGGGACGTGCATCAACGACAGAACTCTCCAAGTGCGAGCAGAAGAAGAACGAGACGGGACAGTACCTGTCACACAACCGAACTCAATCCACCAGAATCCACCGCCGATGCCATTCGAAGCAATCCGATGATAGCCGTTTCTCCGTCCCCATCAGTAAATTCCATGATCTGCGGACTCGTTTTTTTTTGCAAGATTGGCATTCGAGAGGCACAGAACTTGCACAGAACGGTTTCTTGAATCTTGAACGCGTCGTGCTGTTTGATCATACGGTTAATTTAAAAGTCACCATACAGAAACCAGTTGAATGGAGTACGCACTTCAGACATACGATCACCCTAACCGACGGAGCCACTAAGAACGCCGGGAAGGTTAGAAAAAGTACGGAGAGAAGCATAGAGAAGCATGAAACATACGTAGTGTATCGGCCAGGTCAGCCGCGACAAGTGCCAGGAAGTGATTGTTGGTATCAGTGTCCTTCAAGTCGTGGGACGGTATCCGAACCCTGGGGTCAGCGAAGAGGAGATATGTTGCCCTGAAGAAAAAAGATGAGCATAGTACGCATCAAGACATTGACATAATCAGACTCACTTGAAGTTAAAGCTCGGAGACTCCCAGTAGTATGCCCAACAGAATCCCCCCGACCGACCGCCCACTCTGGATCTGCAAGACGAGGCACGACTGGGCTCGTACTTTGTGAGATACGCTTTTGACGAGTATCGAGTCTGACGACTGGACGTCGTTAACCGTCAACGCCAAGAGAATGTATCTGCAGTGAGAAGACTACGAAGACTACGAAGACTAGAGCAGGCGTACTCTTGCGACTGTATGCAAGAGATGGCGGAAAGGATGGTGGTTAGGAAGTGATCGCTCCTCATCAAATGAGCGATCGAATCTCGCGGGCTGCGCGCGCGCATCGGTATGACGATACGTGTGCGTATAGAGAGCTCATCTTTGCTAGACACCTCATACTGTTGTTCCACGAGTCTATTCGCGTATGTTCGGGTCTCAACGTCAATGTCATGGTTATTGAGAGAGGGAACCTGGCACAAGACTCAGCGCATAATCAGAACCCAAGTTGTCAAATAACTTACTATGTGCGATCAACACAGTGGAACATGAACATCTACAGGTGAGCAAGCTGGTCTTTGGCACTGTTGGCTGAGTATACGCGTACTGAAGTCAATGCGCTTCAAGCTTCGGGCCTGTTTGCGACGAAAATGCCTGAGAACGCCACGAGAACTCGCGAGGACATCAATGATTATAACCAACACATACCGCGTTCAAGACAATCCCTCCGTCAAACCATCCTAGGACTGAACGTTCTCGTACTTCTTCTCTCAAGCAAGCTTATAATAGCATCCGACCACGAGCGGCGAAAGGGTAAAGTACGAGTGGAAGTCGTATCACTTGAAAGATTACAGCATTTTCAGGGCTCAAGTCCAACACAGGAGGCGTAACGGCAAAGAAGAGAGTCTGTACAATGCCGAGTTGAAGTAAGAAGGACTGACACGTGGCCGGGACACTCACATATGCAGAAGAAGACCGATTGCAGGGTATTTATGCACGAGCCTGCGGCATAGTGAGTGGGCCATGAGCTGGTCTGGGAAGTTTGGCAGGCTGTCCACTTGATTCAACGACTCAATCGCGATCATATTTCCTCCGGTATACGACATGCAGACTCGCCCACTGGTGGACTATGTATGTAGCACGATTTCTTGAGGCGAGTGAACCCGGTTGCGATAATATATCGGCAACTGATCTGAAACAGCACAATGCGGGGAACGGAAGACTGTGAGGCAGAGATATGCCTGGAAGGTCAAGGAAAGCCGGTATTAGCGGGATAATCTTGGTAAGAGAACTGTGTCCGTACTGTGTCCGCTTTCCCACTGTGTGGCCACTCTAAGAAGTACGAAGGCCGCCACACGAGGCTTTCAGCTTCATAGCATCAGCAGATGACCATAGGGATGCGTTCGGCGTCATCTGCGAAGACCGTCGCGCGTTTGTGCAAATGCACTGTCAACCCACGCCACGAATACAGTACATACCACTTGACCGTCAACAGAGACATCTAACGAGCCTCATACTGTCCGCCACCACTCGCGATTTGCAGGAAACGTTGCGTACAGCCCAGTCGCGTTCCATCGCGCGAACTGGTGATGCAGATGTCTTGGCAGGAAAGAATTGGCCGTGTGGGTACAAACAAGCTTAAGCCGCGTTTGAGCTTTGTGCGGAGCTCATCGCGGCTCTCGGAAAGGAGATATAACAAGGGGCTTGGAAGGATCCTGTGTTCACGATAACAACAGTGTTTTTTATGAACAGTGTCGTCCTTGTAAATATTAGACATTTCCTGACAGGTACCCCCGGAAATAAAAAAATAAGAGGTATGAAATTGGGCCCCGACATGCTGTGATTGGCTGTACGTGCAGTGGAAATCAAAGTCCGCATGGGGTACGTCGATCAAATTGGGAGGTTAGAGAAAGATTCGGCAGCGTTATATTACCTGAACATAGTCCTCGTCGTTCCTTCGTTCCCCTCCAACTCCCTGCTGCTCTATACCCTGGTCCTCACCGACCCATCCCGCCCCCCGCCCCACGTCGCGTACACCCATCACGTCCCCGCCCTGGCATCCCGACAATGGGAAAACTCGCCTTTGCACGCGCTCGAACACTTCGGGATGTCGTCCTCATCCTCGTAGGCGCAACATGCATGCACTTGGCCTCCAATTTCCTCGGATTCCTCCCAGAACAATTCACCGGAGACATCATCGTCAGCACACACATTAACCAGCACGGAGATCCAATGCAGGCTCTTGATGAGCATCCCCTGGTCGCCGCTAGACCTCCCGCGGTCAAAATCCCAAAACTGAACCCGGACGCGCCTCCGAAGCAGCACGCTGTTCAGCCACTCACCTTTCCCTCCTCAGCCGACCTCTCCTTCTACCTGCCAGAAACAACCATCGACGCTCATGCACCCGGCTGGACCGTCTTCCGGAATCTGTACATGTCCAACGGGACTTTATTCATTGTGTCATCGCAGCCACCATCCTCCTTCCCACACATCAACCTTATCACATCAACCGGTCTGGCAGCTCTGAACACGCCCGAGAACATCGCAGCACGTATACCCACCGCTGAGGACATGGACTTCATTACTCCTCAACAGGCACTTGATCGGTGGGGTCCTGTCCAACCCCAGACCCGTAACCGCGTATGGACTGTCGCGGGAAACACTTGGTTGATCAACGATCCTTCCCAGTTCCTCGACCACTACTACCACTTCTGCGCAGAGTTGCTAGTGGGTGCATGGGCCTTCTGGTCCGGTGCTCACGACGCGGGAATCGACTCTTCGTCGCCGGATGTCACTACCGCTCCTCCTGTCCACCGAGCTATCTTTGCTCACGCCGAAGCCTCAGGATGGAGAGACAGACCTGGTTTCAATTCATGGTTCTTCCGTGCGGCATTTCCCTCGCTTTCAGTGGAAGTCCAGCAAGACTGGCAAGACCGCATCGCTTCGACCGCCGCTCCCGGGAAATTGTCCCGTGCCTGGCACTTTGAGAGGGTCCTCTTCGCAGATCGGTCGGCGGCGTTCCGAGGAGAGGTGTGTGGTGCAGTCAATCAGCGAACAGCTGCAGAGGCCTACCACCACATGCAGCGTGCTGGAAACTTGACAAAGTGGTGGTGGGAGCCTGTCAGGAGGTCCGTTCTTCGTTTCGGTGGTGTCACCGACAAGGACCTGGATATTCCCGTACTTGCGGAGGCGGAGGCGATGTCTCGAGTGGCTCCGAAACCAGGAGATGTAGCGGTGAATGGACAGCGGAGGCAGAAGGTGGTTGTGACGTATATCAGTCGACAAGGTGCACGCCGTCATTTGATTGATGAAGACCATGCTGCATTGGTGGTTGCGCTGGACGAGATGTGTGCGCTGGGAGGTTGGGAGCTCAATGTCGTGCAAGCAGAGAAGTTGAGCAAGGAGGAGCAAGTGACTTTGATGGCTCGTACAACTGTGAGTTCGATCGTACGATCTACCCTGTGGCTTGGCTGATCGACATGACACCTAGATTCTACTCGGCGTGCATGGCAATGGCTTGACAGTAAGTCTATTCCCAAATGAACGAAGGGATCTGCACACCTCAATCACTGACGCAACTTCTCGTCACAGCATCTGATCCTCCTACCGCCGACGCCCATAAGCACTGTCATCGAGATTTTCTATCCGGGAGGGTTTGCGCACGACTACGAATGGACAACACGGGCGATGGGCATGAAGCACTTTGCAGTCCGTAACGACACGTACGTCCCTCTTTATATATACTTTCTCTACCGCATGTTATTGAGGCGCTGACGCCGCCGCCGCCTCTCCCTTCCTTGCTTCTTTTCTTCACAGATGGGCTTCGCATCCCCGCACACCGGTCGTCGCTTATCCGGAAGGGTTCCAAGGGACCCAGATCCCGGTGCACGCGCCGACGATCGTGAAGATCATCGAGGATCGCGTTGCTGGCAAGTTGCCCAACTCAGAATTTTTGGCACGCGTCGAGCGGATGCCGCCGGACGCGAGGCCATAGGCCATTTGTCTGCTTCTCTTGGCTCTATACCTCCTTTCACGACCTTGCATATTCTTGTGTCTTTAGACTCTTATTTCTTGTAGTACACTGCACGCCCTATAGGACTCTACTCCCTCCAAACGGACCATCGAAAGAAAAGACTTTTTTCGTTTCTTTTCGGACTAACTTAAAACCCCTTTATGCTCATGCTGAATGCCTTCACGTTCCTTCTCTTCCTCTCGACAACTCAAAAATCTCCTCGTTGTCTTCTTCCCTTCCATCTCCTCTTCGTCGACGTCGTCTCTCCTAGGATTCAGGGCATGCTTGGGTAACCTTTCTCTTTTTCGTGTGAACTACTTGCTGTCATCAACCCATTGGATCATCTCTTCCACTCTTCACTTCATTCCTTCTGGTATTCTGCTAAATATTTGCCATTAACTTTATTCTTCACGGAGGCGGGGAGGCAGTTCTCCTGTATCACGAGCAGAGATGCGTTTTCGTGTGTGTATTCTTCATTGCGTACTTCCTTTCGTGACATTTTTTGTTGACTTGACTTCTGACTCGGTAGCGATCCCAGGAATTCCGTCTTACCGTGTACTGTATGCCATACCACTAGCCTCAGTCTCTGTCTCTTACACGAAACACTTCTCGGCAGCACTCCTTGTTACTTCTGGCGAGCGTATGAAGAACTCATTGATCGGTCTAGATAGGCAGGGGATGCACGTTTCATTCCGCCTCGCCACCGTGACCAGCGTGATCATGTCAAGGCCGTGACCTCTCCGATACCTGCTGCTTGGACGGAACTTCTCGGTCAATGGAGCATCCAGGACACTCGAGGCTTCTTCGAAGGTCGGACAAAGATCCCCACACACAAGCAAGCCTCCTGCCCCATCCTCAACTCCATTCGTTCGTTGGTGGGAACTGTAACTCTATTCTATTTCTATGAATGAACGTTGAACGCAAACCCTAGTCCCTGCTTGTCCGGATATCTGATACAATGTACAATGAACTCGTTGACGTTCCGCCGGTCGGTTAGACACCAAGGTATCCTGAATCGGAACGCTCTTTGGGCTTCGTCAGGGTAAGTGGCTCAAGCGGAATTGCTGGGCGGATTAAGGAAAGACCAAGGGAGTTACAGAAGACGATGGACTAAAATCGCGATGCCAGTGCGAGCAACTCTATTAGAGTGTGAAAGCTAAGGATGGATAGATTATACATGAAAGGATATAGTATAAAAAACGCGAATAATACGGAACCGAAACCAAGACGAAGATACAGGAAGAGATGACGTTTCCCGAGAGTGTGAGGAATGGTAAAGAGATGATAGTTGAATACAGCGAGTGACAAGCCAAGTAATACAGCGACCGATAACCTTCCAACCCTAACAATGAGGAATCCAAACCCAAACTAGACAGGCAAATAAACAAACATCTACCGACCAACGCTGGTCGCGATCGGAGGCTGGAGCCACAATGAGCGAGCGCAGACTCCCAGAGTCTACCGCTTCTCAAAGAACCCAATCAACCCCTCCGACTGATCAGGCGCGCCCACATCTGACTGCCAACTATCCATCCTAATCTTCATCAGCTCATCCCAGAACAATGTCGGCCCCTCCTCGCCCCTCCTCAAGAACGTCCTGATATTCTTGAACCACTCCTTCATCAGCCCAAACTTCGCGTCCTCCGAAAGACTCCACGCGGGGTTGTCCGTCGCGAACGGCGGCAAGTTCTCCTGGTACGCCAAGAGCAGCACCTGCCCGATCCAGTAGAACGGTAACCCGTCGTGGAAGAACACGGGTTCCTGCCCCTTGGAGATCTTCGGCGTGTCCGGGCTCTGCAGCCAGCTCTGCAGCCAGTTGTGCAAAGTGTACTGGATGGTGGGGTGCACGCGGTTGCTCGTGTACTCGCCGCCGCGCGAGTGCGGGTGGTGGTTGATCCTGTCGAGGCATTCTTCGAAGAGCTTGCGCAGGACACCGTGGATGAGCACGAATTGCGAGAAGGGGTTCAGGATGAGCGCGGGTTGGGTCCGGCTGCGGACTTCTGCGAGCCGGGCGAGGCAGTTTTGCAAGGGGGCGCCACCGCGCAGACGTTCTTCTGGCGTGCAGCCTGGGACATCCCTCGTCACCTCCATGAGCCACTCGTGTGATGTCGCAGAGGCCCAGAGGACGTCGTCGCATGGTAGATGGAGGTTGAACTCTGTGCGGTAGAAAGTGGGCGGGAGGGTGTAATAGATCGTATGACAGCAGTCGTGCAGATATGTCAAAGTCAATGCTCTAGATGGGTGACGCGTGAGTCAAACGCATGCATGATTCGTTGCGAATGTGCTCACCTTTTCGTGGTTTCATAGCAGACCCAATCTCGCCATGTCTGCTGAACGAGGGACGGATTATTCAGAATAGGCCGTGACCAATTGGCATTATTGTGCAGCAGCCCACTCTGACGAATCATCTGATATCACAAGTACGTCAGTACCAAAAGCAACATCGGAAAAAGACCGAACGTACCATGACCAACATAGCATGGTAGATATTCGACTGTGACCGCTGCTCTGCCCTCTCATGGAACAATCCAATCGTCTGCAACAAGCACACCGCGATAATCAAATGTATCTGATCTTCCAAGATCGTCGGTTTCCGTGCCTATGAATACCCACGTCAGCGCATAAGGCACGGAGCATTCGTTATGGCAAGGAATGGACTCACAAAAGCCGCCATAATCTCATCCCGCGTATTCGCGAGCGTCTGGGTGATGAAATTCGAAGCAGTGGGCGTCTTGACGTAGAGTGCGCCGCAAGCTTGCATGGCTGCGATGAGGATGGTCGGCTTGTTCGTGATGTTGAACGTCGCCGCGTGGACGATCGGCATCTGCTCCAGGAACTTCGTGAAGAACAGATGCACTAGAAACAATGTGAGTAAGCAGGATACGCATGATCAAGGAGGAAGGCGACTTACGATAGTATTCTAGCTCTGATGGTAGCGGGGCGAGAATGTGCACAGGTGGTGGATTCAGCTGCACTGAGTAAGCACCTTCTTCAGCCGGAGCAGTAGTGACACCGCCAGGAGTAATATTCGGATATGCATCCACAGCATACGGGTTGATCGCAGCCATGAACGGCTGCTCCTCTGTGTCACGAATTGGGAAAGGAAACTCAGGATTTGGGAAGTTCAGTACCGACGATGATGCTGGATGTTGCGAAGGAACGATATGCTGAGGCGTCAGAAGCTCGGTACCGCTATATGATGGTTGCTGCTCTTCGGCGAACGAATTCGTGAAGAACTTGTCGAACATCTCATTCGAGAAGAGAGCATTCAGGTGATTTTGGACATCAAGTGCCTCTTGTGCAAAGGTGGACCGTGACCCACCCGCGGTTGCACCCATGGATGTTGACGAATAGAATGATGAACCATATGAGGATTGAACACTGTCATCGAAAGACAGCGGCGGAGAAGACGTGGACGTGCCAACGGGGGTCGAGTTGCCTGGAAACGTATTGTAGACTGTCTCCGGTGAGCTCGAGGAAGATTCTGAAACACAAAGCATAGGGAAGGTGACGTCTAGCTGATCGCTGTCAGGATGGCGCACTTCAGACAAGCTCCCAGGGCTGCCTGATGTAGGATTGGAGCCGTCAAGGGTAGAGCGAACGTTGGAGGATGATCGACGAGCGATTTTGGCGGAGGACAGGTTGGGGGACCTGTAGACACATTCGCGACCGCGACTCTGGCACTTGGTACAGGGCTGTCTCTGGTCGCATTTGATCTTGGAGTCGGCGCAGGCCTGACACGACTTGCGTCGCGATCGGTGGGCATTGCTACTATCAAGAAAGTATGAGCTGCACGGCTCCTGACAATGATGGCAAGAGACAAAGGAGACGCGACCTAGGGACTGGTTGGAGAAGGGACAGACAGAAGGGAGAAATAGCGCGTGTAGGAGAGACTCACGAGTCGCCGCAATTGCGTTTGTGCCGAGCCAGTAGGTCACTACGCGTGAACTGTGACTGGCACCTCTGTGAATAGGGACGTCGTGAGCAAGCAGTCGGAGAAATGAATGGCGTGGACGTACATCGCATACGTGAAGGCGTTCGTTGCTGTCTGGAAGGGGAAAGGTGCGCGGATGAGGAGGTGGATGAGGAGGCAAGACAATGATAGGCTACTGACGGGTACGGAGATGCCTGTTCAGATGTGTTGTACGAGTGAACTTGGCAGGACATAGCGGGCAGAGCTTCGTCTGTGGCAGCGAGGGTACGTTGCCGGCATGAGAGCGCATGCGCGAGACGTTGCCGTCCTTGGTGTACTCGATCATGTCGTCGGTGGATTGCTGAGGAGGGGTATGTTCCGGGGGCGAAACGGAGGAGACCTCATCATCGCGAGGCATTAATATCGAAAAGTGGAAGATGGGAGCTTAAGAAAGTAATTTCGACTGCCGAGAGAGCAGAGAACAAGAAACCATGATACTCTCTCCATATTGGCCTCTGACCGCCACCCAAAAGATTTGCACTGGACATCCTTTCAGCTCTGACTAAGCTTCTTCACAAGCGCCCATTGTACCGGGCGCTTTCCTCCGATCAACAACCGCTGGCTCTAGACGCTTCGGCGCTTCCATACCCCATCCAAGACGCTCACGAGTACAGACACCGACTCTTTTTGCGGCTAATCCTTTTTCCCAATGTTTCAATATCCACTCCGCCTATCTGCTATTTGCGACTCGCTGTTTAGCGGCAACTACACCTGTGTAAGACCACACACTCCGCTGTCTTGCCATGCCATGCACTGCGTCAGCAGCAAACAACGTCTTAGCAACCCGATGCCCAGCCAGCATCTCGAGTTCTTCTTGGTATGCAGAGACGCGTAGTTCTCAAGCAGACGAGAAGATCAGTGCCTCTGTGAACGCGACGGCTACGAATCGAACCGTGTTCTCCATTCATACCTATGATGCCCACAGGTCCAGTTCCATACCGCGCCATGTACGTTTGCGGTACACGGTCGAGACTCGAGTTCTCTTCGAGTCGGTTTCCGTGACGGACATTCCTTGTCACGAATTGCCTTATTCGTCCGGTATATTCCTTCCGGACAACGTCGAACACAAGCCGGCCAGCCTGAGAAGCGCCGCAATAACCAGCGGCGGCCTTCTGAATCTGCTATCGACAATATTTCTTCTGAACGGTCTGCGGTGTCTATGTCTATCCTGCTTGTGACACAGCATATGACCTGGAGCGTGTATAAACACCGTTAGCGTGTTTCTTAAGGTTTCTTAGGGCTCTCAGGTAAACGGAACTCTATGGCGGCCAAATAAACGTCGTTCAATGTGAAGGGACAAACATCTCCCACCCTTTCGAATCAATCGGACGCTGGGACAGTCAAAGGACAGTACGTTACAAGCTCGAATCTCAAGGAACAATTTCAATTTTGCAAAGCCCGCGGCATGAACACCCTGCAAGAGAACAAGGATGTACGTTCTCGGTATCGCAGCCCTAACCGACGTATCAAAGTTTCGAATGCCCGTGGTGCCATGGTAATCACAAAATACATATGTTCCATCGATTCCGCTCACACTCGCTGTATGAACTGGTACGACGCGAATCTGCAACACCATACATGCACATGGAGTGTATGATGTCCAAAGGGGATAGCCTTCAAGAAACACTGCCCCGGCGCACGCTCAAGCCGCGAATACCCTTGATCACAATACCACAATTAGAGCCTCTGACGCCAGCAAGGACACCGACAGCGTTCCATTCGGGGCGATTTGCACGTCCTCGAGCACGGCAGACCCCGTGTGGGTGCACGTCGTGCTGAACGCACTGCCAGAGATCGTTACGTTGCTCAGGGCCGTCGCGCTCGGTGCCGTCAGTCTCTTACCTGCGGCAGACCGAGCTTGGAGACCGGTGAGCGTGAACGTAGAAGAAGAGCGTGTGGCGGAGGCTGTGCCATCGTAGTAGTTGCTGTTGATGAGGAGGAGGCGGAGGAGGGAGGAGTTGGAGGAGTAGACTGCGTACGCAGCTAGCGGTGATGTGCCGTTGTCGAGCATGGCGACCCCCGCACCGTCCGTACCGAGGAAATCGGAAACGAAGGCTGCACCGTAGTAAGGCGCAAACACCGACGACGTTCCCCAGAAGCAGTATGCCTGTAACGTTCCGCAGCCCAGACCGAATTGTATCAGTCGCGGAGTGGATAGACGAAACAAGTCGGTTACTGACGCAGTCTCCAATCGTTCCCTGGTGAAAGTACAACCGATCTACGCCATTCAAGACTGCTTGTAGAACATAGTCTACGATCCAAAGCGCGGCACCTGCGATATGATCATGACCCGGGCCCGATGAGCATCAGATCCGTCGATACACTCCCGAGATGGTTCAATACTGACCGAACGTTGGGCTGATCCCACCGCCACCACACGTTGCTAAGAAAGAGAGTGATCCGCGTGAGTCAAAAATGTTCGGACCACTGTCTCCGAGTCTAACGACTGCGATCGTGACGGGTAGTGCGCAGTGTGGTGCACAAGCATGTCCGAACAACCCCGACGTACCCGAGTTCGTTTCACCAAGGAAATACCGCAGACCTGCGGCGTGCGTCGCTGCTGCTTCAGCCTTGTATTGTTCGGTATAGGAAACGATCTCCCTAGGGACGCACGCATGGCACGCGCAAGACGATCGAGTATCAGACATGCATCCTGCACAAACGAGATGAACTCACGAATGGCTCATCAGACTTGGCAAGTTCGTACTGGCACCTCCGCACGCAGACTGAGGATATGAGTGCCGCGAGATGGACTTGAGGAGACGCGCGCCGTCCGACCCAATGCGGGAAAGCAGGCCACCGGCGGACCAGGACAGATACACGGCGCCTTGGAATATGTTCCCCACCTAGAGCAGTATCGCGGATCAATTGTACGATCATCATCGTAGATGTGTATGTAGTGTGGCAGGTAGAAAGAAAAGAAGCGTATGTGAAGGGGCGTCAAAGGTTGAGTTTCTAGTTTGCTCGGACCGAAGAACGGAACGAAGGAACTTGGGATGAGATAAACGTACTGATGGTGAAAACGCAGTGAACCATGCCTTTTCGCTCATTGCATCCGTGTCTTGGTTCCATGACTGTCCCTTCGGTATGATGGGTGAATTGCTCGCATAGACTATGTGTACAAACACAAACGACGATCAACGCCGACAAGCTCTTCAGCAAAACAGATCTCCCTCTAATTCAGGAGAAGAGAAGACGACAATTTGAACTCACACTCAGGTTCGTTTCCCAGCTCAAGCGCGAACAAGTTGTCCATCGTGTTCTTGGCCTGGACTGCCGCTGCCAAGGATGCCGCCTGGTTGTTCAATTGGCGATTCAGGCCCAGTGTTACAGCGTCGCTCTGCAACTGCGCTGCTAAGGTGAAGAAGGAAGGCCCATACGTAAGGGAGTCTGGCGCGTCTGCGGGCGAGGCTACCGTGTAATTGACAGCGCTCTGCAACTCAGGGTCGTACGTCGCGCGATCTCTATGTCACATACACACAGAGAAGTGGTGTATGTCGATGCAGGACGATGATCAGTTCCAGAAGTGGTGAGCGTTGAACGCGTGGGAAATGAAAGAGGGTGTAGCACGTACTGTGTAGTCCCGCCAATACGAATGGCAGGCCGTGCGCCTCCTCGAAGCTGAGCGAGGTTCTCCAGGCAATTGGAAGTGGCCTCGATCTGCGTGTACCCAGGCAACGTGAAGAACTCGATGGACACGCTCAATACCGATGGATCGACTGCTGCCGCTCCGGAGGGTGCGTTGGGCGGCACGGCAATTGCCCATGCTTCCCTGAACAACAGGTCCAACGCAATGACGAGTACGTACAATGCAGTGAGCATGTTGTGTGTGTGTGTCGATAGGCTTCAGACGTGTGTAGCTTATCGCCACATCCTCGAGGCTTTTCATTACGCACATGTGCTGGCGGGGGATACTGTCCGCTAGCCGTCATCATGTGGTACGCATTGCGACCGTCGCATACTCTCCGGGTTCTTCTACGGAAGGACAGCGACGATACACCCTATGGCACAGAAGAACGGGTTCTCTGAGTCCAATACACTGAAGAACTGAACAGATGACGCACACGTGAAAAAGCTCATAGGCACAAAGACGCCTTCCGGGCGACAAGATGACCATATGGCGGACCGTCCGGCAGGACGTTTCCGTGATACACCATCGCCACTCGGAGCATCCTCGTGTGTTTTCCTAGCACCTCGCGATCGTTCTTGCATCACTGCTAATTTCTGCTAGGTGCAGAGAAGTAACCGAGTGGGAACCCTGACGGTCTGATCGGCATCCAAGGGAAAGACGTGGGCGTTCGTCGAACATGGTTTCTGCGAGAGCCATATGAAGCCGCTACAAGCTCAAAGAAGACGCCTCAGTCGATGTGGGGTGGGCGTTCCAGTTCGAGTCCGGGTTTTTGGTTTTTACCGCAATACATACGGAGAGCTGTCTACGACGTCGAGGAAGAGAATGAGAACATCAGTCCCGAAGTATTGGCGGCTATTCGGATTCAATGAGATCTGCGTACCATGATAACGACATTGTGCACAGTCGTCTATTTCCATAGGCTATCTTGTCCACGACACTCAGAGCCTTCGAGTTGGCACTTCGTGCGTATTCTCCCATCCGAGACGGCTCCGAGACGGGACGATTGCATGGACACGCGTACCACGAAACGGACAAGCCTACGAGGTACGAGCACGACGGTGGCGGGGAAGATGCTATCCTCCAAACGAAACGCCGCAAAACCGGTAGGGAGTTTCCGAGTTGTTGTGGCGTATGCCGATGCCCACAGTAGCGTGGAGCCTGTTGGATTGCATGACGATTTTTTTTTGCAATGTCGGGAGGAATAAGTGTTGACGATGAAGACCAATATCGTTTGAACCAGCGTGTGAGTCGGAAGATATGCACCGGCAGCATAGTCTGAGGCTCCAGAGCTCCAGGGGACAATCTTGCCGCGTTCTACCACGATTATGATCGCAGGAACCAGAAGGATAGCGCTTCACGGGAGAGGTAGAGAAGGTCGGTAGAGTTCACGAGAGTTCACGGCAAGAAATAATGTCACGGACTAACCAAAACATGCACCTCTTCGCTGTGACTATCATGAGACGCCAATATAGTGACAGTGCAAGATGATGATCTTGAAATGGAATCGGAAGAGATCGATCTCCACCGACGAAGACCGTCACGGAAGACGATGCTGGAAATGAAACCAGACCCTGCCAGACCCTGTGGTTTGGTATGGACATCTCTCATAAAGCGTACTCGCCGAGACCTCGGAAGCACAGGCGTCATATGCATCATTGTCCATCACCTTGCGAATATTCAAACAATTACGGCAGAGGGTAACTGGCTGTGCGAGGATCGCGAGGACACATGAGGTTTCGTGTCAAGTACAAGCACGCAGCTCCTGCGACAGGAACCACGAGTGACTGGATATGTCGGAAGCCACGGCCGGAACGCCCACACGCTCGTGGAATTGGAATGAGAAACGAAATAGCGCCAATAATATGCACTAGCATGTTCTCAAGTCTTCACGGGTGCATTGGGATCTAACGAATGCAGAGTCGTGGTGGAGTTAATGGTCATGGGACGATGAGACTATAAATGGATCAGCGAGGTTGGGATCTAGTATGAATAAACGTGAAGACTCAACGAGAGCTTTAGGATGCAACGAGCAATAATCCCGCAGATGAGATGAGCATATGAAGGCAAAGGGGTATCACTGACGGCCTTGGCCGTGCGGTCGGCCAAGCCGGGCTCATCCATGGGTGGCTGTACTTGCGCCTACGTGGAGATAAGGTCAACAAGATAGAAGTGCGACAGATTTTGATGCTGGATCTGAGAAAATGAGATGAGCATCAGGTGATCCAGATCGTGTTAACGATGCCCGTCTCTTGGAGCGCTGGATGTCTGTCCAGAAAATCTTCAAAGACAGATGGAGGGAGGTTGAGTGCCCCGCAGTCTACTGCTGTAGGCAAGGCGTAGGATTAGACTAGGATGTGGCGTAAAGGTCTCCGCGGAACGCTAAAGGAACTTACAGCGAATAGAAACCTCCGGAGTAAGGACGCACTGCACTAAGTCAGATGGCCTGGGACATTCCGAGTCCGAGCGCATGATATGCCAGACATCGCGGATACCACTGACTTGACGTACGCGTAGATCGTGCCACCGCAGGAGTATCAGAGTGACAAGTGTCCAATTGTTCGTTGTTTGGCACAATGTCAGATGCGAGAGTACACCCTGCAATGTTCTAAGATAGATTCAAGCGCTTATGATTTAGCACAGAGCAAGACATCTGAATCGGAAAGGTATTAGATAGGAATACACGGGAGTTTCCACCAACATCGCGAGTTGAAGCATCAGATAGCGGCTGAGTTGGTGCTAGGGAGAGCCCCCGATGGTCTGGTGGGGACGCGGTCAAATCAACGATAGTAGCAAAACAGAAACCGTACAATCATCTGCGCTGCGCTGCACTGCACATTCACACAGTACCACAAGGACTCAGGTCCACCACAGAAATCTGGTGATTTTGGTTGGAAACATGCCCTCGGTGACCTGGGAGAGATGGTTTTGAGCAATGGCATGAATCACAACTAACAGCTTCAACATACCATGTGTTGGAATCGGTGTTGTGCAGCAAGTTGTCATGATGATGATGATGCATACCACGCAGTTTGAAAAGAGAAACGAAGCGCTACGAGTCGTTGGCACGTTGAAGCTGGCTCGAGCGCCATGAACGAAAGAATCACCGAAAGAAGCGGAGGGAAGAGGCGTCAACGGCTGGCTGAGCACCTAGAGTGAGATCAGCACTGGTCAAATCAGAGGAGGTGCACTGCAACGTAACCGTCGTGTTGCCTCGTGGAGATGAGCACAGCGTCCTTGTTGCCATCGTGAGCGAAACAATGTCCATATAACCCTGTCCACCTACCGACGGTGCGACAGGATTCGGGGATGTGGGGAAGGGTCTCAAATGCACCTTCAGGTGATTGGGGCTGGATGATAGCGTGGGCAATATGTGTGGATTGACCGTATACAGGGAAGCGGGGAAAAGACAAGTCTGAGGATCAGATGGCCATATGGAAAGCGATGCTGTAGGGGAAACACCTGGAAACACCAAGGACGGAGCACAGTAGACCACGGCTTGCCAGAGAGACGGTCTCACTTGGGGAGAAGATACCGGCCATTGGGTCATTTGAACGAAATGCCATGCAGGCCATGTGCGTGCGTTTCTACGGGGAGAAAACTCCAGGAAAACTGTCGGTGAAAGGGTGAACCCGAACGCGCGTTTCACAGAGATAAACTTTCATTTTCCTCGACAGTGGGTGCGTTGTTGAGATTCGAGGACGACGAGGCGGACGACGAACGGATTCTGGTGATGACCTTGCGTTGGAAGGTGTTAAAAGCAATCGCAGGGCCAGAGCAGAAGGAATCATGATCAGACCAACCGTGGCGTGGCTCGGGCAGTACTTACGCCGGCAACTGACCCAACTCGGTGCTTATGTCAGCACTGCATGCTTGAGCGGAAGCTTTCGTTCTCACCATCTCTTCCTCTCCTCACCAAGCTCTCGTACATCCGAGCTTTTTTCTTCTTTCTTTTCGACCACCATCATCCCCTCAGCTGAGCTGGTCTTTCCGTCTCTCTCTGCTCGTATTGTTGCCCAGACAAAACAGTACAACGCCGCACTTCACATCCCAATTGGGCCGGTTCCTGTCATTGTGACATTCGACAGCAGTTTCACCTCTACCCTGGACTCCGTCGAGACCTCGATCCCCCTCGTACAGCTTTATCGCACCTACAGGCCTCCGTCGCCCACAAGGAGGGTTGTATATGTGTCTTTGCCTCGCAGCGTACTACGCTCAATCCTTTGATTCATCCCCAACATAATGCCTGGTGTATCGAAAGGCCTTAGAGCGGAAGCAAAGTACAACGTTATTCTCGATTGTACGTCCCCAAAGATCTATTCATCTGACATGTCATTAACTGTCTCCAGTCCCCCATCTTGGCCTGCACTCCGCTGCAGCCACCGGTAACATTGGCTTGGTGAAGTACGCTCTCGAACATGGCCAGCCAATCAACTCCGTACTCGATGGAGTTCTGCCTCTACACGCAGCGTGCACCGGAGGGGATGACTTGGTAGTTCGTTTGCTCATCGAAAAGGGTGCCGATGTCAACGCGCCAAGGTACGCCACCGATCGCAAGTGCTCACAACATGTATTTATATGATTGCACAGATTACCCCGGAAATACTCCAACGACAAGAACCGTGACACTTCTGCACCCATAGTCGGAACTTCAGGTTCCACTCCACTTCACTTCGCTTGTGCCAACGGACACACGTCTGTCGTGTTGACTTTGCTGCTCCACGGCGCACACCCAGATAGGCCTGATAAACACGGCGTCACGCCCGAGATGCTCGCTCGGAACAACGGCTGGGAGGATTGCGCTAATGTTCTCAAGCAGTGGTCTCACAACAAGGACAAGGATCTTCGAGACCGTGAAGGTCCTCGCTCTTCTGAAGCATCATTTGAGTCTACGGAACATCTACCATCGAAAGGGCATCGTCAATATTGCGGGCAACCTGATTGTCGTAATTGTGCGACACGGAAACGACTACGGGTGAAGCGGTCCATCGACAACGCCCTCCACATGCTCAAGCCTTCCCTATCCCATGCCGCCTCCCCCTGTCCTCCTTTGACACCTCTGCCGTCCACATCCACATCTGGCGCTGATGAACAGCCGCCCTCACCAGCTGGACACCCCTTGGGTGAGTACACTTTCTACCCAACAACACCGGGTGATGCAGGGAACGAGGAACTGCCACCGCGTCGACCTTCCCTTCCACATGTTCTTGATGTCCCACGGAGTTCAACCTCCAGTCGGCGGCCGTCTATTCTCTCAGGTTCAAATCCAGCTTCCAGCAGTGCCTCATCCCGACGACCGCGTTCCGCTGGTACTGATGCCGAGCAAAGCTTAAGCACGCCTCACAAAGTGAAAGGCAAGGTCTCGCTGTTGAACGTCTTCAAGAAAGGTAACGGTGAGACGCCAGAAAGTCTATCGGGATCAAGTTCCGTACTCCACTCCGCCTCTCCCTCACCAGCGCCCGAACCAAGGTCGTCGTCTATGTCATTCTTCGGCGGCGGCTCGAGCAGGAATAATCGATCTACGGACGTCTTGAACGGCACTCCTCCGGACGCTGCCTCCACAGGTAGTCTTGTCGCCCAGCGATTACGCAGTAGACTGCTGAGTGAAAGCAGTGGTCATTCACCTCTACGACAGCAAGAGACGGAATTGCATCATACTCGTTCCAAGGAGAGTCTCGTTGCTTTGGGCGATGCCTCATCGTCCGACCAATTGTCAGCACCTCGGAGCCCACCCATTCGGCCCATCTTGCGCGCACACGGTCGGTCCTCATCTTCCGGTCAATCCGGACCGCAAACAAGCGGCACATCGCCCGACAGCTCCCGTGTACATTCGCCTGGTCCGTCTGTCCGTGCTCTTCGGTTTGATGCGGCGGCAACGTCAGGGACTCCTTCCTCTCATAGGTCAGACCGTCGACGTCATCAAAGTAGGAGCCCTTCGAGAGGACCTCGAGGAAGTACGAGTTATAATTCGTTGCGTTCGAGAAGTCCTGGATCTCCATGGGGCATGTCGTTCCGCCAAGACTCGGAAGGGGATATCAGTATACCTTACACTTCGCCTCCCGCGGACTACCAGGAGAAGGACGAGCATGGCATCGAGGAAGAAGACGAAGACGAGGAGTACGGGAAACCGGTCGTGGCACGTATCGGCAATGTGTCATCTGGATCCTCATCGTCTTCAGATGACCTTGTCTCGCCGGCCCAGCAAGAAGCTCCAGATAGTGACCGGTCGTTTGAGTGTCCTTTCAGCATCAACAACCCGGTTCCTGACGAGGCCGATGCCTCCGTCATAGAGGCATCGTCACCGCAGTCCAACTTCCTCGGGATTGATGGGATTGATAGTAGGATGCGTGGTGATTCGTTGAGCAGTATGAGCACGAATCCAAGCGCGTATGTCGTCACACCAGCACTCTCGCATATGAACCTCCCTCCGAGCATCTACTCCTCACCTATAATCGGTGCTGAACTCCCGGAAGGCGTCGAACCCGAAGACTCTGAAGAGGTCGTCATGCTCTCGTTCAAACGATCCGTCGCCCACGTTCACAACGACGACGAGTACGTGGACATCCCACAACCCTCGCCCGGCATGTCTTCGCCCCGGTCTTCCACTACGACGCGCTCGTCGCGTACTTCACGTCCTGTCGACATCGACATCCGCTCCATCTCCTCACACGCGCAGGCGGAAGCTCTCGTCCAGCAAGCCGAGCAGCGCATCCTGGAGTTCGTGAACAGCCCATCTGCAGAGGACGTCACCGAAATTTCACCGCACCCGTCTACCATCTCCGTCAGTACCGCTGGTGAAGGTCGGACGCCGCTTAGCGCACGGTTGGCTGCATACGGGCAGAGTCTGAAAATAGAGCAGAAGTTCAAGGAGGTGGAAGAGAAGAGGAATAGCCCACAGAGTCTGACTTTGTTGTCGTCGAGGCCTGGAAGTGTGGTCATGGACGAAGGGAGGGAGTGGAGTATGGCTGCGAGTTCTGGAGCAAGGGGGTTGGACAGGACGTTTAGTTTGGAGGAGAGACATCATACGCCAGGGTCTAGGAATGGGAGAGTTAGGCGGCCGCATACTGCTGGTGGTACTCGTAAGTCAAACCACTCTCAATGTATGAAACTTAGTCCGATTCTGACGTTTTATTGTTCTTTGTTCTTTGTACCATTCATAGCGATGTCTGATACTCCTGGTATCACAGTGTCTCGAGAACAATCACCCCTGCGCTCCTCACACTCTCACTCGCATCATCAACACTCCCTTTCGAGCGCCGCTGCCCTGAGCACCTTTGAATCGTCGGCGAAATCGTCGATTCGACTGGGTGGGAGTGGCATCAGCATCAGCACGCCTGTGGGCACTACCTCGATCACCCCGCCGTCTTCTTTCTTGAGTCCTGGTCTACCGATGACTAAGTCAATCTCGTCGTCTCGGTCTGACCCCCATTCCCACTCTCCGCTTGCGAGCGGAACGCTCACGCCCCTCACTCCGCTGGACAGACCACGCATCATCCAGCGGTCTCGCACGCCAGACCCGACGGAAGATCGCGACTACGCGGTGTCCCCGAGGCCAATTGGTGTGCCGCTTTCGCGATACTCGACTGCTCCTCACGACCTGAATGATTTGGGTACGTCGAGGACGAGCAAACAGGAGCGAGAAATGGCGAGGGCGAATAAGCTGACGAAGATGGGATTCGCTGCCGCCGCAGGAAACGCGGGCAGCAACGTCAATGCAGATGCTTGGAAGGGAGGGCATAAGCATCGGTTTGGAGGCATCAAGACGTTGGTGCAAAGTCTGACGGGAAAGAGTTGACCGTCGTGAAGTTGAAGTCGAAGTTAAAGTCGCATGGACAGTGCGGTGTGTGCCCGTCCTTGTACTCGCACGCACATGCCTTGTTTCTGTTCTACTGAATGTGTTTTTCATCGTGTTGTGCTGATCATCCCATTCTTGACGGACGCGACCCCATCTGGATCCCATCCTGCTTGTCTGTATACAGCGCCGTCTCATCCCATCCCACATCCATTCCACTCGCATTTCTTGTTCAATTAACACATTCCCTCACACTCTTGTATAACCACTCTCATCCACTCCCACTCCATCATCACCTGTCTGCCTGTTTTTCCAGCCTGTCTGGTCTGTGTCATTATCGCGTCTCTCTTCCGTCCCACTGTGCTTTCCGTCCCTCTCCCTTTCCTCATGTCCCTGTTCTGTTTCTTCTAGGAGCTTCTTTGTTATGGTTATTTACTCGCTGCGCTACGCCCCCACCGTCCTTTCTTCCCTCACATTACATTCCACCCACCACCCTCCTTTGCGGTCGTTGTGATTATTGTGATATCTGCCAGCACACATCACGTTGTATGTATGTATGATTGTATTTCTCCCTGTCTGTCGTGTGTGTACTGTGTATGTATCATTGTTGCTCGTTGTCGTAGTGCACGAGTTGTAGCTAGACGAGTCCGTCTGACTGAGTTGAAGGAAGGAAGGAAAGATGATTTGTACGTTAGGCCTGCGCGGAGATCGTGATCTTATCTCGTAGATTGGGAAATGAAGTTGCTTGAAATTGTTTCCTTGCACTGAGGCAACGTTGCCTCCTTCTAACCGCTTCATCATTGACATGTACTCTTAGCTACTGGCGATACTTCCGATTTCCTATGGCTAACTATCGCCCGCATTTATACCCCTCGCTGGGTAGCATCAACAGCGCGCCTCCAGCACGTTTCGAACTGCGAGGCTGGCCCGAGGCATGCCGTTGTAGATGCGGACCCGACTACTATCGACTGGTATCAACTCACTCTCTTTGAGCCAGAGCACGTTGCTCAGTGGATTGTCTGTCTTCACAGGCAGGTACATCGCCTGCTTTTAGCCGCTAGAGAGGCGATGAAACGGGGCTTCGACCACACTCCGCAGTGGCTTGTATACGCACGAGCAGGTCTTTCGAATGTGCTCATTGACATTCTCTCCGAGCCGGATATGTTTTCGTGTGACAGACCTGCATTCAAGGTCAGCAGGGAAGTCGCGTCAGGATCGAACTGGAATACTGACGGTATCTTGCAGTTTGACAGATACGTCCTGAAGCTACTCATCACGCTCTATGTGTGTCTCCTCCTCTCCAAAGATGAAGATGGTGATGTCAGCGAGCAATGTCGAAATTATTTTGTTTCGGTGCCGGCCGAACACTAGCGAAGCCGCGAGAGGCTGACCACCAACGTCCGTCCAAGCGCGCTGGTCCTCCTCCATCCGTTCTCTCTCCCATCCATCCATCCCCTTCCTCGACGTGC
>SGPM01000232.1:0-11131 GCA_004802725.1 Antrodiella citrinella
ACGACGCAGAGGTGATAGAGATCATCGAGGTTGGTGGTGAACTTGATGGGTATATGGAGGAGGAAGATAGCCTGATGATCCCCTCTATACCGATTGAAAGCTGGTTGTACCCTGACCGAGGCGAGGCGCAACCCAAGAGAGCGAGAGCTAGTTAGAGATGTATAGTCTTAGTATTTTGTGCATATATATGAGTGCAACACTCAGTACAAGAGCCATGAGTTCCCTATATGTGGGAGTAGCTATGCACAACTTGAATGCAATGGGTATGTTTGAATTCCAAGTGTGCACTGTGAAGAGTCAGCACTGCAGATAGTAGATGAAGCCTTCCAGGTGAATAGTGTGGAAGGGTGGAAGGGTGGACCCTTCCAGGTAGAGGGAGGGGAAGGGTGGACCCTTCCAGGTAGAGGGAGGGGAAGGGTGGACCCTTCCAGATGAATTATGCGGAAGGGCCTGCCCTCCACTCTAGTAGCATGACCTTGAAGATGTACCTCTCGTACATATATATAAGAACATCCTCTTCGTCCTTCGAGAAAGCAGCTCTCTTCAATGCTTTCTTTATCACTATGTGTGAATAAGGACTAAAGCGCTGTTCTGATTACTGTAAGTCAAAATACTCTTGAGATCCACTTGCCTTCAGCAGCACAGGTTGAAGATCTTATATTTCTGCTTATCTCTCTCTAGCTAAAACTCTGGTGAGATTTCAGATCATATAACAAGCTATGAATTGGTGGGCTATACTATCTTTAAGCTACTTTGCATTCACACTTACATGATCTTAGCAAGGTATAGTACTTCACATGTTCACAACATATGTGCACTGTCAACTGAGTATCTTTTTAACAGATTTTGAGCCAAGGGACCCCTGACACCAGGTCAAGGAGGATGGAAGGATGGAAGTGTGTGGAAAAGTATTGTGGACAATGGAAAAGTATATGTGGAGGGGTGTGGAAGTGTGTGGAAGTGTAGAAATGGAAGGGTGGAAGGGTTTGACAGAAGCCTCTACAGACCCTTCCACAGGCTTCCTAGACTTCCAGACTGCCTGCACTTCCACTGGAAAACCACCCTCTGAGGTACATCTATTGGCTGTTATGTTAGACCTAAGTGGGTATATTTTGGGTACACTGAAGTGTCNGNCAGACTCGTTGTACGCCGGTCGTGCAGACTCGAGTTCTGCACCGACGAGTTTGTACCGTGCACACATGGAGTCGACGTTCTGCGACATCACTGTAGCAAGCAACCATCCTATGGACCCATGGCAGATGCGTACTCGGCTCAGCAGTAACGCGTCCTCCCAATCGTCTGCGTCTGCCCCATTTCGACAGGAAACTCCGAGTCCTTCAATGCAGGGCTCACCTCTCTTTTGTTATGGGAACTCTCTCCCCGCTCCCAGCCCTATGAGCTCTACGGGATCGCTTCCAACACATCTTGTTGAGTTGCGGACAGGTAGTCCATCAGGAATGCAGTACATCTTGATCGAGGAGGGTAACACTAGTGATTGTTCTGGTCCGGACTCGTCTCACCATGGTCACGGATACGACCGCGACAAATCCGACGATGGATCTGACAATGGAGGGGCAGGAGAGCATGAGCCATTGCACCATGAAGACGTACCTCACGCCGTCCCTACCGTGACTGCGAGTCCGTCAATAGCTGAGCCCCAGCCTGCGCCGCAACAGTGGAAAATCTTCCAACCTCCACCAAGTGTCCAAGATGTTGTCGAAGCGTTGAAAGATCTTGATGCTCTTCTGACACCGAGGAAGCCTTCTGGCGGGCGTAGCACTAAAACGTTCAGCGGAACTGATGCGCTGCGGGAGCGATTGCAGCAGATGCAGCTGTTTTTCGTAATTTTCACAACCGAGAGCCTGACCTGGACGAAAGCGTCAGTGCAAGCAGCGAAGCTCAGTCGCGCGTCACCTGGTCGCGCGGTGAGGTTACGAACATGGTCGTGTGCTTTTCTCAAGAGTCGCCATCAGCTCCCAGTGACGAGAAAGACGACATGGAACTCGTCCGCACTTGAGAATGAAGATCTCCGTCGAGCCGTGACAGATCACTTGATAACTCTTGGTCCCCACATCCGCGCACTCGATATCGTCGAGTTTCTTGCTGATAAGGCTGTTCAAACAAAGTTCGGGCTGAAGAAAGGCATCTGCCTCTCCACGGCGCAGGGGTGGATGCACAAGTTGGGCTATCGATGGAAACCAATACCAAATGGTCAGTACGTCGACGGACATGAACAGGCAGATGTTGTCAAGTACCGTCAAGAGGTCTATATCCCTGCTCTAGAGAAACTTCGGCTGTCTTTGAGAGAGTACAACGAAGATGGCACCGAATACGTACCTATAGGCCCCAAACCCTTTGAGACTCCCAAGCCCACTGCAGTCCATTTCCACGACGAGTCTACATTCTACGCCAATGATCGCCGCAAAACACGCTGGGTCCATGGATTGGAAGGGGCAGTTCCTCGCACTAAAGGAGAGGGTGCATCGTTGATGATATCAGACTTCTACTCCGCTGAATTTGGATGGTTACGATCTCCGACAAATCCAAACCGAGCTGCCCGTCGTTTGTTCAAAGCCGGGAAGAACCGTGACGGTTACTTCACCCATGAGGATGTTATCAACCAAGCAATGGAGGCCGCTGCTATTGTGAAGGACGCGTGGCCTGAATACAATCATGTCTTTGTATTCGACAACGCACCTACCCATATGAAACGTCCAGATGACTCGCTTTTAGCTCGAAACATGCCCAAGGGACCATCAGATACGTCCAAAAAGACAAAGACTGGGTATCGACAGAACTTTGGTGTGGATCGGACACTTAGACGGACAGATGGGACGGTGGTGTATGCGGAGAAGGACGGGAAGATTCTGAAAGAAAGGGTCAACATGGTTGGCGCACAGTTTACAGACGGCTCACCCCAGTCCCTTTACTTTCCCAGCGACTATCCTGTCACAGAGCTGTGCGGGAAGTTCAAGGGCATGGCAGTCATCTTACAGGAACGCGGATACACTTATGCAAATCGTCTTCCTGCGGAGTGCCCTGACAACTTCAAGTGTCCCAAGCCGCCACTCGATTACCCCAACGATGATTCAGAGGGGTATCTCGCAGAAGCAAATCATTGCTGCTGTCGACGCCTCCTGTATCATCAACCGGACTTTCAGAGTGTACGGTCATTGCTTGAGACTAACCTCGAAACCCTGGGGATTCAATGCATATTTCTGCCGAAATTTCACTGTGAACTCAATCCCATTGAGCAATGCTGGGGATATGCAAAGCGCGAGTATTGAAAGTGTCCGCCATCCAAGTTGGAGGCCGATCTTCAACGGAATCTTCTTGCATCCATCGAGTCGGTTCCACTTCTGTCAATGCGGCGGTAAGCTCGATCATTTGGTTCACATTGTGCGACGCGCGATATGGATTGGAACTCACTGGTCACATTCTATTCAGATTCTACACTCGTTCAATGCGCATGGCTCGAGCATACGAGAAGGGCCTGAATGGCCAACAAGCAGCTTGGGCAGCTAAAAAAATATAGTGGTCACCGTGTCATTCCTGAGAACATCTTCAACGAGTTGACGAAGGCCGGTTTGCACCATGAAACGGCGCCTGCAGCTTTGTCTATTGTTTCAACATCTGCTGTTGCTTGAATCAATTTTTATTCGGTTTTCGACATACATATCCTTTACATTCTACTGTTACTCTGTTACTGTTTCATCACACTGTCTGTCGACGAATGAAAACCATTCCACGTGAAATTCACATGTTCGTGGGAAGTGATGTGACACCATCACGTAGTAGTCGTCTCTGACTCGGGCCTACCTTACTAATTATAAACGTCTGCAGCGGCTTGTGGGGGTCTTACCCTAGGTCAGCCTTCGGTGTTTGCCAGTGATACGCGAGCTCATGCCGAGAGCTGCCGAACTCCGCTAACCCAGAGCCTTCACCAGCCATCTATGCGGCCCTACAACTTCGTTGACTGAACACATCCACCTTTAAGCTTCAAAGCTGGAACGGCACGGTTCACCATGAACCTTTATTCTTAATCCATTAAACATACTCGAACATAAAGGCAGTGAGTTAATCGTCGCGTGGAGGGTCGAACCCGTTTCAGTGGCACGGTTTCACTGTGCATTGGCATTCAATATTCAATATTCACCTACAGATATTTTGCTGATTCTGTGGCTGCTACAGTCTGGTGGAAACCCGGCAGTCTAGAGCTTCCGCGCATCATCCATGCCTCTCCAGGGTTCTGGTGCACGCTTGAAATAGCTTTACGTATCGTCCCAGATGGTGGTGCGTGACCGTGCATCTGGGCAAGCTCGCCGACGAGGTGCAACACTGCGTGCGACGACCCTCTCCCTTGGAGGGCCTGCTAAGCAGGAAATCGCGTGCCAGGTGGGCCGCATTTATGGCTGCCAATATTGCACTACTCGTGAGACGGCAAGTCCCAATCCAAGTCGTCTCCCCCCCGCTCGCCCACCAACCTCCCAACGTGTCCCTCTACCCTTCACGTCCATTCATTCTTCTCATCCCACCTGAACTGTTCCCCACCTAATCTCACATCATATCTATAGTGTTCATCTATGCAGATCGACATGTTTCATGCGGAGTACGGTGAACGCGTCAGCGAAGCGTCATTCATTATACGCGAAGAACACCGCGTTCCGCGCAAAGTTGTACCCGCCTTCGAATGTATCGTCATGTTCAACGCGGACCTGGGTAAAGAGACGGTCATAGTCCCTACATCTGTCGGCCTCCTCGAAGGACTTGTCCATATCGTCCCAGGTGAAGGCCTGCGTTGAGACGGGACTCGTGGACTCTCCAGGTTAGGCACGTACAACAAGCAGTGCCTGTCATATTGTCGGTACACGTAGAGAGGAGAGTGGGTATACGTACTTATCGCGGAATTGTACATGAACACCATTTGTACCTCATTGCGCGTACCACAACGTTCCTTCTGCGCAGGCTCAGTATTCTTATCCTTGCACGGGCAGATTAAAACAAGAAATTCGTAACCAAAGACATTCGTAAGGTTACTGTGCATGCTCTGTGAAGGATTACAGCCATTTTGCATCACTGCATGCATATGATGAATTTGGCTGGTTTGTGCGAAGAGCCGAATGGCGGAGTTTCTCGCTTAAGCACGAAGCTTTAGTTATTTCATGTGTATCAACGAAGAATCCACAGTGACAGCGCAGATCCAGTGCCGGGTGTACGTCGACGTCACGTCCGTTTCACCAAGTTTTCCAACTCCTTATGCTAATAGGGCCCTGGTCAGACACCTGGTACAGCGCGAGACGGTCCTCCGAGTGAACCACCAAAGAGACCGCCGTCCGCATAAACGAGCCTTTTCATACGCGAACGCTGTGCCAGTGGCAGGAGCATGGACATATACGCTCAAGAGGCTGGGGATCCGGAGCTGTGGACTGCGATGAGCGCACATGAAAAGAAGGTGAGTCTCCTCTCAGCTCCTGCACAGGAAAACACATCATATCACTAACAGATGTATGCGATGTTTAATATTGATGCTTGACTAGCCCTACCTCGAGATAGCACGGCTCGCTTTGCAAGCATATAAAGGTCTTCAGGAGGAGTACTGTAATGCGTACAGCATTACCTGGCCTCGGCGACTTGCTATTGTCCTCTCGCTTCTCTCTTGGGAGAGGAAGATGATTTGAAGGACACTAAGAATCTCTGGGTGCAGTTCTCAGAGGCCCGAACGGCAGGTATGTTCAACACCGGATACAACAACATGACTCGCTCATACACATTTCATGGATGATAGCCCTACGTTGATAAGAGCCATGCATCGAGTGAAGAGTATCGGGTGCGGAAGTTGGAGTATGCGCTTCACTTGCAGAAAGATACGTTGAACAATGTGGTCCCGGAGAAGGGGCAGGCAAAACTATTGGCGGTTCGAAAGCGAGCGAAGAAGGTTAGACTTTCGCGTAGTACGTGTTTTCTCTTCGTGCGACAGTGACCTGACCGAGTGCCAGAACACGAGCAGGTGGTGGACGCTGGACACATTGAGGTGCCTACATATGACACCTATAGCGCATGGACAATACTATATCCCATTGTATCTTCGTAACCACCAGAAGTTCGGATCCCCAGCCAAAATTCAAGCGCTGATCGAGAATCCTGGCTCCTCATTGGCTTAGGAGCCCATTTTACCAACTTGTGGTGGTTCCGAAGATACCGTGAGATATAGTATTCCACCTAGAACGCAAGCTCTCTCTGACTCGAGCCAGTGCTGAATGGCGTCGAATGACTGCGGAAGAGAAGAAAGTACGTATGTTTCCTCCCCCGCATCGGCTACTGTCCTGAGCGCGATCGCGTGCAGCCGTATCTAGACACATGCGCGGCGAAGAAAACGCAACGAGCAGTTAAAACTGACGCGTTTGTGCGCGCAGTGGGGCTCAAGGGCGTGCAAAGGATGAATGCAGCACGGGAGGTATAAGGGAAACGCAAAATTAGCTCAAACCCCAATCTGCGACGAAGAGTGTGGAACGGAAGACCAATAGTACGAAATGAGAGGCACATAACACAACGAATTGAAGACGAGTATATCGTGACGCAGGATAAGGGATATCTGAAGGAGAAAAGTCGGAAATCGTCTGTTCTTCCAGTGAAGGCGCGTAACTAAAATAATTGTTGCGCAGGCTGCGCAAGGTCCTCACAGTGAAGAAGCCAACGGTCCAGTCCATTTTTCGATGCAAGATTTTTGCTTCCCGTCCCAATTGACCTGGGTCTCCGAGACGTCGTCCATTTCGACCACCGCGTCCTGATTGAGACCAGAGCAGCACAAGAACATGACATGCTCCAAACCGATGCCAGCAGCGTCCCTACCATTGAGGGCTTTCATCAGAGACTCTTTGAAGGCCGGCTTCCATTTGACATGCTCGATGACGAGCTTTCGAAGGTGTGGAATCAGCCATGGCCGCAGATGACGCGGTGTCTTCGGCGCAATGAGACCGATCCGAGTGTTCAGGAAGACGGGGAGGTCCTTGCAGGAGACGTCGCCGAGATGCAACGTGTGAAGCTCGGGCATCTTCTGCAACAGCTTCACATAAGCCGGTTTGAGTGTTTGAGTGTTGTAAGGTATGCCAAAGATGAGCAGTGAACGGACGTGGGTCAGGGGAAGGGATGCGAGGACCTCATCTATGAATGTCTGTTGTTCCTGTGAGGACAGCGACAGCATAATGCGCAGGTGCGGAGGTGCAAGGTCCAGCGAACCCATCGAATCGGTGTCGGTCATTGCGTAGTAGAGGTCGACATTAACAGCTCGTAAGCTGTGTGTATCGGTCGCGTAACCCCAAACCGCCACGGAGCGTATGGGTTCGCCGCGACGTGTGGTGAATGTGTCGATGAGGGACGTGAAGTCGGAAAAGCAGTATTCGGGAGAATAGACATCGCGCGATACATCTATGCAGGCGGAATGGGTCGCGGGGAGCGTAAGCATATCCAACCACCCAAATGTGAACTTGGGGTTAGACGAGACTCCTTCCCAATAGAGGTACTCGAGGTCAGGCAATTTGACGTGTGGTCCCCGGATGGGGCCAAAAACTCCGGTAAGACGAAGGTGTTTGAGTTGTGGCGTACGCTTCAAGGCAGACAGACTCGCATCCCCCACACATTCCATGTCGTCCGAAGTACTGTGAGAGAACTCCAGCAAACCAGGAGACTTGAAAATTGGATTGTCCCCTGTGACTTTATACCGGTCGAGTACCAGTTCTTGCAAGGAAGGGAATTCGCAGTAGTCGAACGAGTCAGGGAGCCAATCCACGCGACCGGTGCGAGCCAGACACAATATTGTCAGATCTGGTGCCCGGGGAACGAGAGAAGCGAGTGTGGACTGTGGTACAGAAGAGAGGCACAGGATGCGGGCACGAGAGACTGCTTGGAAGATAACCTCCACCACGTCAGGCATCTCCAGACTCTCATGGTCTGCTCTCCCTTCGATATAAATATTGAGTGGGCAAGACATGGACCGGGCGAGTACTGTGTGGACACACTCCCGAGAGGTCTTCGAATCGAGGTACGTGACGTTTTGCCACAGCATCGGTGACTTCAGCGCAGCCTCCCGCCAGTGATGGCAAACATGAGTGATCTTGAGAAACGAGTAAGGGTGGGAAGGAATGCGAGTTTCAGGATCCGCGTCGGTGAGCTCCGAGGCGACATACTGCAGAAATATGTAGGTAAGAAGCTCGGTTGGGATTGCTGCGATTGGTGTGAGCGTATTCAACTTGATCTTGTGGTCGATGGCTGCTCGAGCATACGCCTCTTGCAGCACTTTCCTCGCTTCCTCTCGTGCTATGACGTGTCCTTGCATGGCAACAGATGAGGCCTGCGCATGCTTGGACGTCAGCTTCTCAATGATATGATTTTCCAAAACACGTAAGAACCTGAAATTCAATGATAGCAACACACACCGGGGCCGCCTGGAGACTGTGACGACGAAGCTGGAATGCAGACTCGAACCCACCCTGAGGCTCCGGGGTTGACGTTGCTCTGTATCAGGGTGCTGCGTTAGCTCCGGTCATAGCTGTGATGCAGTACATACATTCGACCGTGAAGCTGATTCGGCGAGGATGTTTGGTCGGCCTTTTTTGAGAAGAGGACTTGTTGTCGCGTTGGCCGGAGGGAATGGGTACAACTTGAACAGGGCCCGTTTAATGGACGCGTCCGTGACAATAACGTACGTGACAGATATGACACACACTTGCACCGAGCAGACACTTCGTGCTATGCTAGACCTCATAGCACGTAGAACTCGCGCGTATAATGGAACATCCTCAATCTAACACACTGATATATAAGGAGCGACAATATACGAGACGTTCTATTGTTTCACAGGTTTTGGTGCAGCTCTCCATCTACCAAGTAACAAGTTTGCTCTCAAAATTAACAAGTCGCGTAGCATCTGCAAAGAGTCCGTAACGACGTTCAGCTTGCTCCCCGACACCTCGTGCCATTCGATAGGCACCTCTTCCACAGGAATATAAAGCTGCTTAGCCAGAAGCAGGAGTTCGACGTCAAAAATCCACGTCGGAAGATGCTGGTAAGGGAAGATTTGTTGGGCAGCGGCGCGCGAGAAAAGCTTGAAACCGCATTGTGTATCTCGGATATGGCCAACGCCGACAATGCGGAGGATGGTGTGAAGGCCATACATGAGAATGTTTCGCAGCAACGACCGCTACGTGATAACGGTCAGTCACAGCAGCCAGACACATCATAATACGACACACCTTCACGACGGCCTCGGTCTTTACCAAGTGCGCTCTACTGCCAATGGTGACCGCAGCACGCTCATCAGACGAGAGCTTGTCCATAGCGTCCCACAACAGCTCCAGATCCTCGAACCGAGAAGCTCCATCCGCATCCACCATAAGCAGCCTCCGACCCCGCCCATGCAGCATGCCATGCCTCACTGCTCCTCCCTTTCCCAGGTTCTTCGCAAGTGTCACCACACGAATGTCGCTGTCGGTGTACGATGTCGCCAGCTTCAGCGCAAAATCTGCGGTCCCATCCGATGACCCGTCGTCTACAATAAGGATTTCATGCGACCGATTGGGAATTGTAGCAAGATGGTTGATGGTGGAAGTGAGCATGAAGGGGAGACGGGCAGTCTCGTTGTACGCGGGAATGACGACGGTGAGGTCAACCGCTGGCTTCGCATCATGAATCGAACCCAGTGGAAGTGGCTTTGAGGGGGATTTTCTGGAGCGGTACTTCTTCTCAGATTCGACTGGTATGATGCTTTCAGGTGAACAGATTACGAGGACTGTGTAGCACTGTGAGAATGAGCGAATGAACGGCAAGTTTGACAGCAGACAAAAATTGAATGGATCAGGAAGGGTGAACTGAGTCAACCCTGACCAGGAATCATTCGTCAACGCTGCAGCGCACGCTTCGCAGCGGCCCACAGCTCTAAGAACAAGGATGAACGGTCCTCATCATATCGGAGTAAGAAAAGTGAAGGTTGGGAGATAAACTTACGAAGATGGCGGTCGTTAGAACGAATGCAAGGGCTCCGTAGAGCAACGTTGTTTGGTCCATGACAACAATTTCAGGTCGTCATAGGATAAGTAAAATAAAAGTTGAGCAAGACCAAAATGTTGCGGTGGAGGGAGGAAGTGTGGCAAGCAATAAGGCGCTTGACACGTACGCACGAATAGTCACGCGATCACGGTGACAAACGCGTCTCGTCACAGCAGGACACACGCTATGCTCCGTCACATTCGTACAGCCAACGCGACGATTGAAAATCTTGTTTCCAAAGTTTTGTCAGGAGTGTCCACGTTGTTGTGTATGTATCGCATCCTGAACCTACCTTCTTGGTACATTCTAACTGATACTACAGCTCTCGACGGCTTGGAGTTCACAAAACTTGAAACGTGGGTCGTCATGCGAAGGTACGAACACAGAGGTACCTCTTATCCTGTAAGTATGTTACACTCTACTTCGCAAGAGTCTGAAATCACGACGTGTGCCGATGTGTCCCCTTCTTCAGATTTTGGCATGTACTGGGAATAGGACACAGCGCACAGAGTACCTTGTCGTAAAAAAATAGGTTCGGAGNATTCTTCTGTGGCACGTTAATTGCTGAGAAGCTGACGTCCAGGNCAANTCTTTTTTGCTGTCATGCAAAGACACGTCACAGCACGAGAGGAAGCGCGGAAAGTGCTGCAGGATGCGTGTGCTCGAGCCACCGTGGACCACAAGATCAAACTTAATGCGCTCGCGCCAGTCTCTGCACTCCCAACCGAGCTTTTCACCGAATTATTTCTGCACTACGTTGCCTCGGAGCTCGCGGACGCGGATCCGAAACTNGCATTCCCTCTCACCCATACTCGTTCCTCAACATCACTCACGTATGCCATCACTGGCGGGAGGTTGCGCTGCGGTCACCGAGAATGTGGCAGAATATCACGTATATCGACTTGGAGACATCGCGGGAGTGTGTCCACACCGGTCCANGACTNGNCCGNTCCAANATCTNNATCCGNTGCNANANCNNCNTNNANTGCGANNGNNNCTNTGNNTCGANGTAGTNNNNANNCNCNNCGNAGNGNNAACNNTCNTNNCNGNGGTCCGTCGTGCCNNTGTNCTNTNCCNNNGTNCCANACTC
>SGPM01000232.1:11236-44106 GCA_004802725.1 Antrodiella citrinella
CNNCNTNCNNNGACTGGTACTCAGTGGATACAGCTTCATGAGCGACAACCTCATTTTTNACTNCCTCAATTTGTCGGAACTCTCACTGGAGNAGATGGAACCCGATGATATGGAGTATGCCATGCCTGCATTGCAACGGATGCCGCAGCTCAAGCGTCTCGAGCTTGGTGGGTTCTTCGGATATCCCTGCGGAGAAGATATCGAACTGCCTAATCTCGAGTACTTCTCTTGTGGAGGGATNTCACTTTCTGATCCTACATTCGCATGTACGTGGCTGAGGAAGATCACGCTCCCCGCTGCTTGTCCCGTTCACATTGATCTGTCACAGGACAGACTTTTTAAGAACAGCGCCGCCAACTACCCACTTCCCGATATCATCTCCGTCATCGACACATTCATCGCGCGTCATCGTGGCGAGCCNATTCGTTGCCTGGCATTTTGGGGTTTTCCGGACAACATATCGAAGGTANNACAGANCATACACCTCGATCTCTACCCCACTTCACCTGACACAAGAGTTGATCGGTACTGAGGGCACGCAGCCCCCCCTTGCGCGTCGTTTTGAAACTGCTCTCCGATGAAATACAGGCGTTCATGGATGGGGTCCTCGTATNTCTTCCCCTGGCCCACGTCCGTTCGCTGCTCATCTACGGCCTTCCCTATACGACACCGNCGTTCAAAACCTCTTANGTGGCGCTGCTACGAACGATGCCGGAACTCTCTACGTTACACATCANCGACACCTCNTGTAAAGACCTTCACGCCTTCTTGAACGCCCGGATCGAGCCCGAGCCCGGTGCGCAGAAGACACAACGCTGTCAGTGGCCNTGGCTGATGCCGCAGCTTCGTACGCTCGTCATTGAAGACGTCGCGTGGAAGCCATCTTTCGAGCAGCGTTTGACGAAAGCTCTCCGGGCTAGGGACGCTGCTGGCACTGGCATAGGTTTGGAGGACATCAGTCTGTTATACTGCGACGATGTTGACGAGAATGCGGTGCGCAGATTGGACGACGTGTTGGAGGCACTAGTAAATTGGGACGAAGCTGAAGAGTCTTGCAGCGACACGTAGACTGGAGTGTTGGTTTCTCCTCTCTCGGACTATCTAATATAATATTGCGGTGCTCTCTGCAGTGACACACACCCGTGTACCAGTCACGACTTGTGACAAAAAAGACCTGATGACTTTTAGTCCTTACAAGACATTCAAACAGTCGTTGGAACGGGAACGACCTCTCGGAGAACTATGGACTCTTGTGTCTCAAGCAATTCCAATTGGCAGCACTCACCTTGCCGCGTATGAAGGTGTTCCGCGGTGGTCAGCCAAGCGTCCACCAAGAGGCTAGTAACGGAGGATATATCACAGATGCTGTATCCGAGGCATACCTACTATAATGCACTCCTCCTCTGACAGATGACACGATTTCATTATAAGGACTGTTTTCTCACCGACGAGGCTGCACCGGTGCTCGTAGCATCCCTACAACTAAAAATAGTTCCTCCTTCGATAATAGACGTCTTCCAAGGGGTCTGAGCTATCGTCCTCCTCCATAAATTCTCGATACTCGTCTTCGTCTTCATCCTCATCCTCCTCGTCATACTCGACTTCCCCATCCCAAATGACGTCGACGACCTTTTGCAGCTTGGTAACGTCGTCTTGGTTCATGTTGACACATTTCTTGATGGATAGTTTCTCCAACTTGCGTCTGCCTTTGCGGCGCGCCTTGAAAGCAGCACACAAATCAGCGACGAAGGAATCGTTCTCGTCGTCATTGATATCCCTGAACCGGACCTCCTGCAGCAGAAGATGCCTCAGATTAGGCATAATGAGTTTCCCCTTCTGTGCCTCTCCTCCTTCAAGACGGGTCCGAAGCATAGCGATGATATCGCTGGGGTAGGGGGGTTCTGAGGAAATGGAGAGAGCGGCGATCTTGACCACGACCTGGAACAATGCTAGCCACGCTGGCCTAGCCGACGGGTTGTATGAAACCTCTCGTAGTAACAAGACAGAGACGTCTCGGATCGGTAGACCGCACAACCCTGCCAACATAGATCCGTCTTCAACTAGATAGCCTGGTGCCAAAATGGAGAGATGGGCATGAGTGCGATTTTGAATTGGGCCGAGACTTCTCTTGACGAACGCAACTGATCCGCACCGGATGGATAGCGTCTCAACTGGCTCTTTGTCGTCTTGTATTATTCTTGTACTGAGTTTGGTGGAAATGGCGGGCATGATCAAAGGAATGACATGGGGGGTGCAAGAACTTTGGAAGTTCAAAGAAATCCTAGCTGATGCTGGGATGACACAGTGGTCTAAGAAGTGGACACAAACAAGGGGAGATCCAAGCAGGATGATGCACGTCAAGTTTGGCAGTGAGACCGACAACGAGATCGGCGGAAGTCGTGTGATCGTGGTTTGGAGGGGAGCAAGAACACGATTGAGCTCGAGATGTTTCAAGCACGACAATGCATGTATGACGGTCACAACATCTGAACACTGTGTCTCTTGCGAGGAGCCAGCGAGGGTGACGGCTAGATGCGTGAGAGATTGGGGGAGGATACTGTCTAACCAGCTGAGGTTGTAACCGACTACCTTCAGTTCCTCTAAACGTGGGGTAGAGCATGCCGATGTGAGGAATACCGGTAATGTCAAGGGCGTGGAACCGTAATATGAGGAACCAGCGATTGTGAGTAATCTGAGGAGCGGCGCGGATGAAGGAATGTTGTCGGTGAGAGTTTTCAGTGTCCCCAGTGGCACATTCAGGTTCAATGTCTCTACGTGTCCGAGCTCCGAGGCAATCAGGTGGAGAGCAGGAAGCCATTTGATGTCCGCACAGTCATTGGACGCGTGTATTTGAAGCGGGGCGTGTTTTGCTCGTGATATGAACGCCTGGACGCGTTCCACGCTCCCTTGACCAATGCGAATATCGGTCCATAAGTTGGGCGTGCACAGCCCTATCTCCCGCCAACGATGGCATACATGAGTGACTGTCAACCAGCGGTGGTAAGAGTCGCGATAGTAGCCAGGATCCCGATGCGTGGCCATGACCGTGATGTACCAGAGGAAAATATGGCCAAGTATCTCGGGAGGGAGGCGAGCGACGGGGATGATAGCGTTCATGCGACGTCTCAACTCAGCGATGGCGCGGAAGTGTTCCTCTACTTCCTTCGCTAATTTCTTGCGAGTTTCCTCAATGAATGCAGACGTCGTGACACCTGATGACATGCTGCAAAAACATCATAGTATTAGGAAAACCTGTTGGCGGCGCCGAACAAACGTTAACGTACCTGTCTGCCAGTGTCTTTGCAGCCAGGGTCAAGCATCCATCCATCGCAAATGATGAGGTACACTGATGACGATGTCTGTAAAAATGACAAGTCTGCGAGTGGTAAGACTCGAACGGAACCTGCGGCGTCGTTGCGTCCGAGACTCTCCGAGACTCCGACCGACTCGGAGATGATTTGCGTCGAAGATGATTGTGAATTTCTGAAAATGCACGTTCTTACTCAAAAGGTCGTCCGAGCACTCGGGACAAGCTCAGGAGACAATGCTCGACATTATTGTTAGAGGGTCAATTACCGCTCAAATATCCAATCAATTATTGATATCTTGCCCGTAGATGTGGTATATAACTTCCAGACATATACTGAAAATCGCGCTCCTATATTATTGAACTCACATTTCTATTGTCTTTGAACATCTACTATTTAAAAACTGAGTAGGTCGCTATGACAACTTCTAGTATTACAGTCTCAACTACTTTCAATAAAGTGTATACAATAGATGATGGTCGAATGCCGAAGCATACAATTATAAAGACTCGGGTTGATAGTAGAGACTTAGATACCCCCTCTACGGGGATCAATATTTGAGTTGTGATTGATCTTCGAGATTCCTCTCTCGGACTACTATATCTCACGGTATCTTCGGAACCACCACAAGTTGGTAAAATGGGCTCCTAAGCCAATGAGGAGCCAGGATTTCTCGATCAGCGCTTGAATTTTGGCTGGGGATCCGAACTTCTGGTGGTTACGAAGATACGATGGGATATAGTATCTAATACAATTTTGCGGCCACGACTTGTGACAAAAAAGACCTGATGACTTTCAGTCCTTACTGTAAAATTACAAGACATTTGTTGGAACGGGAACGACCTATCGGAGGCTCGGACCCTTGTATCTCAAGCAACTTCAATTGGTAGCACTCACTTGTCCTTTCGTCAGCATCACATGTCAGAGTCCTGAACGCGATGATTTGAGTCTGTACGGACTATCGTACATCTTGAGGTCTGAGAGAGCACTGCAGAGAAAACGTACAAGTAAAGCTGGCGACGCAATGCATTGCGTTGGCTGAGATGAAAAACCGCTCGATCTCACTTTCTACATAATCTTAACCCGTGGTCAGTGAGTGTGTTGTCACTCACCCATGCTGGTTTCAGAACGCACTCCGATACCCTATACCTGACGCTGCTCACTACAGTGCCCGATCGGGTTCGACTATGATGGCCAATGTACTCTGACTAGTGACACGATAATTAAGGTGCCTACAGTCAGAGTAGTAATGATTCAGCTGGTATACAGGCCGAGCTGCTGTCGTTGGAACGAACAACCTGGAAAACCACACATAATTGCCAAATGCAGCAGAACGGCGGTGATCGGGAGGCGCAATGGTCCGGACTGACTACTCGTCTAACTGATGCAGAAACAAGGGCTCGGATGTGACACACGTACTACAAATCCCGGAGAGGTGAGCCTTTTGCGGAGGTGTAGCATTCGTTGAAACGTACTATCTGATGAAATATGTATCTGGAGAGGTTCATACTAGGAGGGGCTGGACAATAGGGCTGGCCGTAGAGCAGACGAATCGAGCCTGGAACAAGGGGTCGGCATGATGGCAGCCGCTGGAAGAGTTGACCAACGCTCTAGGCTGTGTCTACGGACGCAGAAATAAAACTATCGGTCGCCGTTCCCTGCACGTCCCACCTGCCCTTTGCTCTGTGTGTCGCCGTGTACAACGTCAACAGACGCCGTGCTCGTCGACAACGCTCTCCATGTTATCTCAAAACCCCCAACACTTCCTCTCAACAGTGTCAACACCGCTCTCGACCTCTAGCGCGTCGGCACATAAGCGGCCACGGGGGATCTGGAAGGGCCGGCGAGAGTCTCCAGACCCTAACATCCTTGTGTCTCACGATCTCGACACCGACTTCGAGGACGACCACCCTCTCGATTCCTACGACGACGATCTCGACGACTGCCACTCTACAAGCTCGTCGTCGTCTTCCAAGCGCCGCCGTGTCTCTGGCGCATACACCGATCTCGGCAACTCCGCCTCGCGCCCTTTATCGCCCGATCCGTCGTATTCGGCCTTTTCCGGCCTCTACCATGCCCAGCGCGCCCAAGCGACCATGTATGTGGTAAAGTCTCGGAGCACAATGATTCACAGCGCGAGCACGTCCAATTCAACTTCAGATGGAAGACCGAAGGGACCATCGACGGTGGATATGGAGGATTGGGAGAATTTGAAGGAGTTGTTTTCACGGGCAGCTGAGCTGTGTGAACGTGCGTTTGGCTGGACGCGATGTACCCGCTTGATTGTGCTCATACGATTCCTTGTCGACTTCAGATGATGAGATCCAGGAGGCTCTACCACTCCTGAGGGCAGTTCTGCGAGAATGCCACCGTATGCTTACTATCCACCCCGACCCCTCCGTTATTTACATGGACGCACAGAACGTCCGGGGCAGCCGCTCTCCAGTGGAAGCAGTCACGCCACCTGAGGAGCGGTTGCATCGGGACTGGGGACAAGATGCCTTTGACCAGGCAGTCAGGGAGAACCACCCACGGGGAGTCAGGAGATCGAGGTACGTCCGTGGATCTTCCTCCTTTTGCTGCTTATCCTGACACTTTGGAGCAGGCACCACGGGGAACTACCGACCGCATTTCACGCCACGTTTGGGATCGCCCTGTTTCTTATGGGCAATATCATTTCCCAAGAGCCGTCACTTGCTTTGCCAGACGAGCCCTCATCCCCTTCAACTTATTGGCTGGGTGCCCTCGACGTGTTTGAAACTGGCGAGAGTTTGCCGTGTCTCATCGATGGCAAAGTCAATAGCGAAATCAGCGAAGATTGGAGGATGGCGATCGCATGGGGTCGGACACTTGTTTGCCTCGCAGACGAGAAGATCTCATCCGCACTTCGAGTAGAGCTGAAGACCGAGAGCAAGTCGTTAAGCGAGAGACAGCCTACCCTCCAAGAGGCCTGGGCTGCTGTCAATTCCAACGCCGGCTCGCCGTTCACACTCTCCGAACCGACGTGGACAAAAGACTCGCCATTCTACTCTATCGCCGCGAACAGACCGCCAGTCACCCGACGAATGTCGCTGTACTCCGCGTCCGCGCACGATATCATGGTCCTGGCGACCGACCAATTCTCCCGGGGGATCTTCCACATGCCACACCCGCACTACCCCAGTTCTCACAACCCTACGCACCTCAACACTGGCTCCCTAACTGGCTCCCTATCACCCGCTCTCTACCGCCATCCTTCCGACTTACCAATGCAGTCCCCTGACGCTACTGATCTGACACCATCATCGACTTCATCCACATCGACCAGCAGCACCATCACGTCTTATTTCCATCCAATACCCTCCTCGTCACACTACCACCCCCACTCGCATCGGGACCCACGATCACATTTTTCCCGCCCGAAGGAGCTGTTCACCATCGCATCCGAGGTCCTCGGAGTCTCCGAGCGGTTACCCTCGTCTGCTCACCGAGAGTACTGGGCCGTCTGGGCGGACTCGGTGTTCAACCAGATGAAGATGGAGGCTGACATCGACGTGTGGCGAGGGGCGGTGACGAGGGCGAGAGGCAGGTGCTGGCTCGTCGTGGGCAGTGCACGTGCAGAAGAAATCGAAGAGCTGATGGAGAGCGGCGACATGGTTGTTCTGAACACCCGGGACGCGGAGGAGGCGAGAGAGGCGCTGACCATGGGTATGTTTATCTATTTTCTTATCAGATAAGCAACCTAATCAGACTTTCTCACAGCCATCTCGTTTTTCGAACGGGCGAAAGGTTCAGCCACTGCTACGCCAGACGAGGACACGGAAGATATATCTCCGTTGGTGAGTCCGCACGTCTCCTGTTCCGCCCGCACATGTTGACTTGACGTTATGGCCAGCTCACTGAGGCTCTTATTACGCTCGCGAATCTTACTCCGGACGAGAACAAGCGGGAGGAGTTGTACTCCCGCGCCCAAGCTGAAGGTGGTGACGAGATTGTCATGGAGCTTGGGATATACCCATCTGCATCGGGGTCTGGACCGACACCAGCTCAGGGTGTCTTCGATGCCATGGATACGGACGGCGTCCCGAAAGATGGGGATGACGATGCGATGGACGAGACCTAATTGTGGTCCCCATCTATATTCGGCCTGAGTCTGCTGTCTCTTCCCTCTACTATTTTTCCCTGCTGGTTCTTGTGCTTCTCTTCTCTTTGGTTCGCATGGCGTCTTGCTTGCTGCTTCATCATCATCATCATCATCATTCCATATTTTGCATCCCCATATCAGTCTCGCACACACAGATCTCATATCCCTTCATTCAATCTGGTCTCTGGTTGTTCTCTGTTCGCTCATACCGCTATAGACATCCGGCTCCATCGCTTCTGCCGAGCGATGAGAAAGTCGTATGTATGTTTATCCTATATAATGTATCTCTAATCACTACATAGAAGTGGAATGTGTTGATTGCGAAGGTGCCCACATAATCCATCTGAGTCGTTGCGATGCCGTACTTCCACGCATGAGGACGTGGATGTCGCACGCATTATTACTTCTGTATGGTAGCATTTTAGCTCAGATTATCGGTGGGTGATATCACTCCGCCTGTTCCCAGCCTGGGGCAGTCTCGATCAAAGAGTAAACCAGTACCTTTCGTCAACCACGATCTCTTCCGCTTGGCTGTAGCGTGGACACGTCTGAGCACAATTTGGGCAACATTTATTGAACACGTCGCAGAGTACACACACTAACTGTCGGCTTCTATAAGCTTCTTTGCCACAGGTTCCGGAAGCTTTGCGTGCAGCCCCGTCGTACTTTGATCATGATTCTTGCCGTTGTTTCGGATGCTTGCTCAGAGAATAACTTCAAAAAGACAATTCACATCCTTCAAGGACCAGGTAAAGGAAGTAAACAGAAGAATGTAGGTCCATGCAGGTACTACGTCGCATCTTGGCATCCCTCCATTTGATTTTTGCGCACTTCTTCCGACGTCGGGGATTCGGTCGAATGGCTTTTGAGGTATGTACGGGCGCCTAGATAAAGCTGATCGTCCACTTTTCTCACGCAGACGTTGAATCTTCAATCCGCTGGCGTGCATCATGAACTCAGAACTGCATCTTCCACCTGGCAATGTGACTACATTCGCTCCTGGCTTTCCTGAACTCAACCACACGTGGTGACGACTGTCAAAGGAGCAGTCATGAGAACGGAACGGCTTGTTTAATCATCCGAATCCGCCCAAGACCGCAAAATCCCTCGCTTCCTTGAGGTCGAAAATTTTATCTGATAAAATTCTGATTCGTACCTCGTTTCGCTCTCCACCGAGTCACCGACAACAGCGCCGCACGCATGCAGTTTTTGAATACCAACGTGCATAAGACGCCGCTGCCGCAAGTGAGGTCAATAGGCGCGAGGACGGCTCGTACGTGGCGATCTGTTCTACTGACGTTCTCATGCTCATCGTGCCATTCTCCTCGTGATCACAGAGGGAGAGATCGTCTCGTGTTTTTCCGGTGGACCGAAGAATTGGCCACTGGTGCGGGAGATGTAGGTCGAGTTACCCCTGCTATCAGATAAGATGACACATTTCATGTGGACCCCGTCTGATATCTAATCAGATACCACATCAGCTGGTCACGGCAGAAACGCCGCTTGGCTCTTTCCTCCAATCACCATTCCCCATTCCTACATCCGACCAGGGCTCGTTCGTATTCTGGAACATGTTCGCATACGATACACACCAGGGGCGTGCTAGGGCGTGCTTCGTGCACACCTGCCACCCCATTCCAGCCGTATTTGCCGCAAAGTTTGTGGTATCTGCACTTCCGAACAAAATATTCATGCCCTCGAACCGGTATATATGAAACCATCCCAAGAAACTGCGTGATGCTAGTTCTAGTTTGGAGTGAACCCTCGAGGTCTTGGCCCACCGCTTCTTTCCCCCACCCCCCGCCCTGCACCCCAGCAAGGCGACCGATCCTCGCACTTTGATGGCTCTCTCCGCTGCTCAAGTCAAGGCCCTCAAACACAAGGGCGAACGCGTACGTATATATTCAGCTTCTGCAGTATATAATTTCTGATAGACGTGACCGTGAATAACAGGCGTTCCCGGTGTACACATGGTGGTTGTATCTGAGTATCATCGGGGTTCTTACCCTGAACAATATAGCTTGGAAACTATGGGCGTGGCGCAAACGCTCTACTCATCAGAAACAGTCTACGGCACAGAGAGGATCGACATCCGCAAGTAACCTTCCTGCGGCTATTCTCACCGCGTCCCGGATCGCGGCTCTTCGATGGAGACTTCCTGTCGTTCCTATGAACGTCTTGGAGATCCTCATGACGATTGCCTACATCCTTGTCCTGTTCTGTTTGGAATTCACTTCCAGTGCGTCATTCACCTTTGAACCAGTATCGTTGGTATATGCTTATGGTTTTCTTCAGCCAACGGACTTCAGATTGCGTTGTGGGCCGACAGATGTGGTCACATTGTTGCCATTCAGTTTCCCCTCATCGTGGCTTTGTCCTGGAAGAACAGTCTTATTAGCTGTAAGGACCGCTCATGTGACTCTTCGTCTTTATGTCCGCTCAAACTTTTTTTTAGTCATGACTGGTATCAGCTATGAGAAGGTATTCATCGCTCTACTCAACATCCTCTGTACTATAGCTTACTCAACGCCTCGTAGCTCAATCTGTTCCACCGAGTGTGCGCGCGAGTAAACTTGATGCTGGTATACGTACATTTGTTCGGAACGTACGTTATTTCAGCAATTCTGCCCTGTATACTAGTACTAATGACCTCTCTAGTTTGTATGCCTTGTGAGTTATACTCGCGGAAAGTGCGGTCCAAAATTTCGGACTAACTATCTCACAGAGGCGGCGCTGGCGGTAAACAATGGTTCCATGACCCCTACACTTACTGCGGGCCTGTCGCTGGATTCTCGTTGACTCTTCTTGTCATGATTTCCACCGCGCCCGTACGGAAACGGTTTTACGAGTTCTTCGTTAAAGCTCACATGCTCCTCGTCACGTACGTATAACGAATACCTCTCAAACAGCTCTGAGCAGTCCTGACAAACCCCATGCGCAGCATCATCATGATCTCTGTTACCTTTCACGTTACACTTGCGCCACCTGGGTACGCACACAAATCTGCACTATTCTTGGCTCATCACACTCAATTCATTTCCGGTTATCTAGCTTTGGATTCTACGTCTGGCCAGCGTTTGTATTCTGGGCATTTGATCGCCTTGTCCGATTCGGTCGATGGATCGTTTTGAATAATCTGTTCCAACCTCGGAAGTCTTCGGGCCAGATTGACCTCATCTCCGACGACACTCTTTTGTTCACAGTCAACCGCCATATCCCCTTCGGTTGGTACGCCGGTCAGCACGTCTTCCTGAGCTTGCCCACGCTCGGTCGTTTGCAATCCCACCCGTTCACCATTGCCACCATTCCGAGTAGCGATGCCAAGAAAGACGAGCTGGTCTTCATCGTCCGTGTGCGTGAAGGTCTCACGAAGAAAATCAAACAACATATCATGGAGTTTGGGAGCTGTGAGACCCCGATGTTCTTGGACGGCCCGTACGGCGCGCCGCCGGACATCACGCCGTTCTCGACGTGTGTCTTCATAGCAGGTGCGCAAATGTCTATCTATTTTCATCCAATTGACAGTGCTGATACGCTCTATCTACAGGCGGATCTGGAATATCATACACACTTCCGCGACTGGAGGAGCTTCTAACGTAAGTCGACGTCGACGCTCGTGCTTCTCTGACTTGACTGACTAGAATTGACTGCGCTCCAGTCAAGTGATAGCAAAGAATGCTTGTGCAAGCCGTGTTGTCTTCGTCTGGGTTATCCGTTCACGAGGTAGGTCGGGGCGCGTGAAGTTGATTTCGACAGCTGATCAAGGGTTCTTACCAGCTCACCTCAAATGGGTCGCTTCTCGCTTCTCTAAAATCGCTGCATCCGCGCCAAGCGACGTGACTCTGGTTCTGAACGTCCACATCACCGGCGGATCGCCTCAAGTCGAGGACTTACGCGACAGCCCAGAGGCTGACGTCGAGAAGGACGCCTCCGTCGACGACGAGGACACAAAATCAAAAGCAGAGCTGGACGCATTGGCCGAAGGTCTCGTTATCACGAACGGGCGACCTGACGTCTTCAAGATTCTCGAAGCAGAGGTCAACGCCGCTGTGGGACCCGTTTCTGTTGATGGTGAGCTCTACGACCGCACGCACGCTCAGAGATCCGCTGCTGATAGGAGAATGTGTAGTCGCGGGCCCAGCTTCTTTGCTCTCGGACACGCGGAAAGCTTTGACTGGGAAGTTCGCTGGCCCAGGTGGCGTTATGAAGGGCACACCCACTGTGCAGCTGAACATCGAGGAGTTCTCCATGTGATGTGCGCTATCATGAAAAAATTTGGTTATCGTTATGAGACTGCTGAACATTAGACGAAACGATACGAAATATACTAGCTTGACTAGATCTTGGGAAACGTCCCCATAGGACGTGTAACATGAGTTTGAATTCGAAGGTTACATTCACTCGACATCACTACCCTCCTCGTCTGACCAAGGATCATCCGTGGTAATGACTTGGTCCCATCGCACTTGCACGACAGACTTGAGCCAATCGATGTCCTCTTGCGTCACGTTGATGCACTTCTTCAGCGTGACTTCCTCCACCCTGCAACCCGTATGATGGCGCGTACGAACCCATAGCCATCGGTGGGACTTCAAGCATCACCCGCTTCAGCTTCGGTACGCAAAAGCGAGGATCTGTAGGGTTCATTCGCTTTGTCAACAGATCGACAAGACAGGTCCCGGGGTAGGGATCGATGGAATAGGACAACGTCAAGTCTTCCACATGGAATAGGCTCGTCCGCAGACACGTGTTTGAGTGAGCATACGGACACCCCGTCTAGAGGCAGCATGTTGCATAGTTTGCTTAGTATCTCGGGACGAGGTCTTCCCATTATCGACGATGAGATGCGGAGGTCTGGGATGTGTCTTTCTGCGAGCGCATGCAGATTCACCGCTCTCTTGAAGAAACCGTAACTGTGCCCCTCCATTATCTCGAGCTTCTCCGCCAGCGCTGAGCGATCTTCAATGCCTGCCGCCAGTGTTGAGCGGACTGAAGACGTCACCAGCGACGATCCTCTGTCCGTCTCGCATATCGGGTCGAATGTCATGAAGATCTTGACGAACTCCGGAAGTACGCAGTGGTTCAGGAAATGGGCACAAGCCAAAGAGCATCCTTCCACGTCCAGAGTGCGAAGGTGAGTCAGTACGATGGTTTGGGTCCTAGCGGGAAACGCGACCGTGGATGGGAGGAGCTCGGGAAATACATTTGACAGAGAGAGGTCTTCCAGCGCAGGCAGCATCGTGATCGAGCGCACGACATCCGAATGCGACCATGTTTTGAGGGTTGAGCTGCCGTAAATGATGTGGATGCGTAAGGAATTTAATGATGGAGGGAGTAGCAGCAGCGTCCATTTGGTTTTATGTGATATCACGAGCTTCTTCAGCGGGGCGGTGGCGGTATAGTGGATGAGGGAAGCGGGCAGCAATCTGTTCTCACTGAACGGACAATCAATCCGGAGCGACAGGAGAGAGGGAGTAGAAGTAGGAAGACTCGGGATCAAGACCTCAGCTACCGCTAGTCCCAAAGAGAGAGAGATGTTCCGCGCGCGGCTGAAGTGCGAGGCGAGCCTTTGGAGAGTGGGCTGCCAACCGTCGACAACGCGCAACAACCTGATCGTGATATCAAGAGGGGATTTTCTGGATTTCGTAAGTAGAGCACCAACAAGATCAACGTATGTATATCTGATGAGGATTGTTGTCTACAATGTTGGCGTGTTCAACGCGACCTCCTTCCAATGGTGACAGACGTGCGAGATCCTGATTCAGTCGTAGTGCCGAGGTTGATGTTGGTCCACCGCGTCAGTTGTGATGTCATACATACTGCTCGACTCTCTCTCCATCTCCTTTGCGGTTTCGCACACGACCGTTTTATAGGATGAGAATATGTGTGCCAAAATTTCGGGAGGTAGGCGAGCAATTGGCAGAAGAGAGTTCATATTGACTCTCAGGCCAGCAATGGCGGTGCAATACACACCGACCTGTGTCTCTAGAGTAGTACGGACATCGTCAGCAGACATCCTGTTTTCGCTCTGGCTGTGAATTTAGAAAGAGGAAGTCAGGTCCACACAACGACTCGGAGCACTATAGTACTAATGGGAAGTCAACGAACATACCTCAAGCTCATGATGATAGCATTATAGAAGAAAGAGCTGAAGGCCCTTTATTCTCAGGAATCGAGGATATGGCACAACTTGAAGGAAGTAGAGAATACATTTTCATGAAAAAAGAAAGGCACCTTATTTGGTCTTGTGAGTCCACAATCAAGTTTTGGCTATTTATGGTAACTGGTTATCTTCAGTTCCTCTAAACGTGGGGTTGAGCATGCCGTTGTGAGGAATACCGGTAATTCCAGAGGCATGGTGCCATGATCTGCGGAACCAATGATTGCGAGTGATTTGGGAAGCGGCGCGGATGAAGGAATGTTGTCGGCGAGAGTTTTCAGTGTCTCTTGTGACACATTCAGGTCCAATACCTCTACATGCCCGAATTCCGAGGCAGGTGTAGAGCAGGAAGCTATTTGATGTCCACACAGTCACTGGACACATGTATATGAAGGGGGGCGTGTTTGGATGGTGAGTCACTTATGAACACCTGGACGCGTTCCACGCACCCTTGACCAATGCGAATATCGGTCCATAGGTTGGGCGTGCATAGCCCTACCTCCCGCCAACGATGGCATACATGAGTGACTGTCAACGAGCGGTGGTGAGAGTCGCGATGGCAGCTAGGATTTAGATGCGTGACTATGACAATGATGTACCAGAGGAAAATATGGCCAAGTACATCGGGAGGGAGGCTAGCGACGGAGATGATAGCGTTCATGCGACGCCTCCGAGTGTTCAGAGCGAGCTCACCTCCGTGCTGCCCAGGTGCTGCCACGTCGTCGGCGACTCGTCGCTGCATCTGACCGTCGTTCCTCTCGCCGTTTCGTCTTCCTTACTGGTCCCCTCTTGCTTCTTTCACCCACCCAACCCTACCTAGTAGTACTACTAGGGTTAGGCTACGAGTACACTTCCATAAAACAAACCGTGCGACGGGGACCCGCCCAACTACTGGAAGGTACAGTCAGCCCGGTCACAGCGAGAGCGGGCGTTCAGATGAGCTGAGCCTGGACTACGTCCGGCGACCGCCGACAATGACCCTCCAGCGTCCAAGTTACATTTCTGTTGGTCTGAGAGCCTCCCGGGCTCTCTCATGCATCTCACAGTCCTCGCTGATGCCTCGGAAGCAGCGCCATGTTCGGACGTCGTGGCTGCCATACGTGCATTGTGTTCCTTGAAGCATCTCGAGCTCAATGAAGTTCTCGATCCCCTTCCAACCACGATCACACGACTTCCGCTGATCTCTTTGTCGGTCTCGCTGCCGAACTTGTCACGCATCATCCTGATCGGATCCGCCCTTGTTTGTGCCCGCTTTTTGGATCACTGTACCATTCAGGACTCGTGCACTCCTGATGTCATTCCTTTAATCATGCCCGCCATTTCGGCCAAACTCAGTACACGGGTCGCACAAGATGACAGGGCAGTTGAGATGCTGTCTATCAGGAAAGGATCGATTGCGTTCGTCAAGAGAGGCGGTTCGATCCAAGATCGCTCTCGTGCACATCTCTCCATTTTGTTTGACTCTTCAGTCATTGAAGACGGCTCAATATTAGTAGGACTATGCAGTCTGCCGATCCGAGACGTTTATATCCTGTTACAACGAGAGGTTCCTTTCGATCCGGCCGGCATGGTTGGCGTTGTTCAAGGCCATGCCAGTGACCAAGATTGTCGCTCTCTTCATTTCTTCAGAACTCCCCTGCCCCATCGATATCACCGCTTTGCTTTGGACCCGTCTCCAGTCGACAGGGAAACTCATCATGCCTATTTTGAGCCAACTTTCTCTGCAGGAGGTTCGGTTCAGAGATCTCTATGGCTACGAGGACAACCACTTCGTCGCTGAGTTGTGTGTTACTCTCGAAGCGCGCCGCATACTAGGCAGACGTAAGTTGGAGAAACTATCCATCAAGAACGGTTTCAGCATGAACAAAGACGATGTTACCAAGCTACAAAAGGTCGTCGACGTCAATTGGGATGGGGAAGTCCAGTATGACGAGGCCGAAGACGAAGACGAGTATCGAGAGTTTATGGAGGAGGACGACAGCTCAGACCTGGAAGAGGCGTAAGTATGGTCGAAGGAGGAACTTTTACTAGCAAGAATGCTACGAGCACCGGATCGGCCTCGTCGATGAAATAAAACTCCATCTGTATATTAATCATGTTATCTGTCAGAAGAGCGCATTATTGTTCAAAATCGAGTTTGTATGCCTCGGACATAGAATCTGTGGTATATACTTCGTTCCTACTCTCTTGGTGGATGGCCGGTCGAGAGAACTTCGTTACCGAGGATCATCGACACAGGTAACTCTTCGGAAACCATTCCGGTGCTTCCCACTGTTTTCCCGCCATATCAGCTATAATCATCTGCGCGATTGCTTCCGCACTGTACATAAAACGATGTGAGCGTCGAACCGACACGAAGATTCAAAAGGGGCTCACCATGCAAACGCACGAGGCATGCCATGTCCAGTATAACCAGCAGAAACATACTGGCCTTCGAATAACTTGTCGCTTTGAGGGTTTGATCGGTCAACAACAGGTCCTACCTATACATGTAAGGCATTTTATGAGCGAAAATCACTAAAACACCAGACAACACAATGCACAAAGGGATCTGTAGACTTTGTGAATCCCATAATACCGGTCTATGACATGGCTTCAGTGAGTAAAGAGGAAGTCATGAGCATAACAAACGTTTACATACCCATTCCATCTCTGGTTCGTTTCCGACTTCATATCTTCCCGGGAATGTGCGCGGTAGAAATTCCCTGAGGAACTTGCTCACTTTCGGATTCAACGTGGAGTCGTCTGTCAAATAAGACTCGCCGTCNGGTAAAGTTACCTCTCGCCCACCACCTAGAATGATTAAAGGACGACCCTCGGAGGTAATTTCTCCTACACTGTCCGCCTTCACAGGCCGAGGGAACCAATACTCGTAGTCCTCGTTCGCCGAGCCGGCGATGGTAGTGAGTACGTCCGAAGTCACTGCACTGCGTGTNGCAATGACTTGGCCCCTCGTCGGTACGACACCATCTGGTCCGCCCATGTGTGGGAGGAGGTGCGATACGTAGGCATTTGTGGCGTGAAGAACGTACGAGCATGTGATCGGGCCCCGGGGTGTAGACAATGAGTATCGTCGTGGAAAACGTGAATCTTGTGAGGCTTCATGTGAGATGCGGACGACCTCTGTCACAGGTGTATTGGTGTGTAGGGAAAGATTAAGCACCGTTGAAGACTCGGATGCACCTAGACCCTTGGCAGTGTTGTACAAGGAGGCGACCAGTTTGAGCGGCCATAGATTGTTTCCTAAGGAAATCATTGCCGGAAACGATGTACCAAACCGCTGTGGATAAGGACATTGAGCGCTGATACATATGAACTGAATCGTAGACTTACTTTATATGACTGATCTTTCGTCAACCACTCAATGCCGTCCACGTTGAGCCCTGCCTCCTTCGCTGCCTCGTATTGACGTCTCGTGATATCATATTCTTCCTCTGTAACAAACACAGTCAGCAGACCTCCCTGCACAAAATCTACATGGTCCTCTAGTTGGTATTCCCGTAAGAACGCAATAATTCCTTCGACGTTGTGGTGTTCTAACGCATTGTTCCGGACCGCCTCATCTACACCTTGCCGATGCTCCACTCGGCTGAATTCGGAAAATATCTGTCGGGTCTCGGTGAGATGTCCTCCATTCCGACCTGATCAATCGAATCAGAGGAGTGAACACAAAAGAATACAGAGACGCAGATACCCGTTGCGCCAGAACCTGCAAGTCGACGTCATCCATGGAAGTCCATTGTGCACAACCAAAGTGCTGCACTTACAGAACTCTCTTGCTTCCAAGATGACGACCTTAATTCGGCCATCCCTCTCAAGTTGTTGGGTCTGGAGGATCTTCGCCAGATGGTACGCAGTGGAGACCCCGGTAATCCCGGAACCGATGATACAGATATCTACATCGTCTGTGAGTGAGCCTTTGCTTCCCTCCGATAGCCAATGAGTGGCATGTTCAGACGTGGACCAGAAAGATTTCGTAGGATCGGGAACAGGAAGAGAAGCACGATATGCGGATGTCATCTGTGGATCTGCGTAGAGCTTGAATCAGAATCTATATCGACGTTGTAAGTATAACAAGTCATAAAGATAATATGTTCCGACGTACGTTCCACTTGAATCCAGACTACCGCTTCAGACGAGCACTGTCAACTTCGAGGTGCGATGATGGTATCGGTATCGGAAGAATCGTGTTCTAGCTCTGTCTGGGATTCCTCGCAAAGTTGCGAGGAGCGCTTTATGCTTTTACTTGAGCACAAGAATTGGACGATTTCCTTATAATGCGAAAGCTTTTCGCTATAAGACATGAATGTATGAGTCGTAAAATGAAAGGGAAGCTGAGCGAGATGCCAGTGAAAGCCCGGGCCGTGTTGGCAAGGCTTATTACTTGATATGTACTGCTTACTACGAGGCTAAACATTAGCCGAAGCGATTCATGATCCTCAGATTCCTCTTGCTTCTTGACCTCATCTCGACTTTGTGTGCATCTTTGCGCACTCTCGGTATTGGCTTAGCGGCATCATCCTCGGTGTGTCCGATGCACTGTCTTTTTGCCTTGCAAGAACACTAGAGAAGTTATCTGAGCGATATCCGGTTCCGAGTCACGAAACTTCCAAGTACCGCTGTGACTTCACTCGTTATCTTGGTGAGCACTGGCAACGGATTCGTCGCTTATAACCGTCCTGATCACTCTGCCATTTGAAGTGTCCGTTTCGAAGAGTTAGAGTCATTGCCATTCAGCACGCACTGCGGCGTTCAGACAGTAGCGATGTGGCGTCTCCACGGAATCGTTGACGGGATCTCATGAGCAAATCGCTCGGATTCCCACTCAACACGGGGGGTCGCTAGGTCAATACATCTTCTGAATATGTGATTCATGACTTCCCTTTCTTGCATCACGTCTACTCTCTTCTATGGTTACGCATTATACAACGCTACTTCCAGGTCAGTTAGCTGAGCCTTGAGTCCCGACTTACGGAAAGTCTCATCTGCGTATACATCCAGCGAGCGTGAAGACATGGGGTTTTTTCAGGGCCCAGGCTATATCGTCGTATCATACTTACTCCGCCAGTTTCCACGCAAACAAGTACGGTTCCGAATGCAACCAAATAGCTGCAGCACCGAATGTGAAAGTATATCACACGACACGAACAGCGTGGTCCTTAGTCTCGTCTAGACGTGGAGTACGTTCCGTTCTCTACCGCGACCTCTTCTTGAAGATGAATAGAGATATTTTGAATCTTTCTCGACATGAGATTCTGTCGCTGAAAGAAGGTCCAAGACCTTCAATGCGTTATTATCGGAACACTCGTTGTACGAGGGTTCCGATTTAACCCGTGTGGTCGTCCGAGAAGGCCCGTACGGGTGAGCACGCGGCTCACCGTGTCGTTCATGAGCTTGTCATTAGCTCACGAATAGCATTCATTGTGAGTCACCAGACAACTTTATGGGTCTCATGTGGTACGAGTTTCATCTCATTCGATTCGTTTACCAGTTCGTAGCCAAAATCGCGTGAGGGTATGCGAAGATCGCTCGAGGCGTTACGCTTCAAGCTTCAAGCTTCAAGTTGAAGTTGTGGGGTGTTTCCCTTGGTTCCCTCCGTTCACATCCTACCCTATTTCTGTCCCCTAACTGCCTGGTCAGCTGGACGAGATTATTGCTTAGCGACGTATTCTTTTCTGGACCTAGCTCTATATTCTCTTGTGCGGAACGCCTCGCGAGACACCGCAGTACAGTACAAAAACCTACGCCGCTGCAGATCAATCCTATGTCCTTCTCTCCCATCCTTCACAGGACGCTTCAAATCCATTCAAGAGCACGTCAACTCAGCACATCCACCGCCGCCCACAGACTGAAGATGGTTCCCAACGGCCAAACGCAAGGTGAGTGATTGTTCGTTGAGCGATTTTGTGGTTGGCGCCTACTCGGACGCGTGGAGACGCGCTGACCCAGGTTCGTCGCTACGCGACTGGGCCATGGATCTGTCCGCTGTCTCTTGAGTCTCGACGTGTTCGACGTTTTGGCGGATCCTTATTCCTTGAGGTTGTCAAACCGACTCAGACGGTCTTCGTACATTGGACACAATCATGCAGAAGGGCCATCAGTAGGCCTGTGTATGTCAAGATGACTCTAGCAACTACAGATTTTTTCTTTCTCACCAGTCTCTGGTTCCGTGGTCACCGCCTAACCGGACCACGGATATATAGCTTCTCGTTCTCGTTCCTTCCAATCATCAACGTCCTCCTTCCCTTTCCCTCACGCTTCACTGCCTTATCCTCTCGTCCCATAAACCCTCTACTTGCCTCGGGTTCGGATCATTAGACTAACTGCATTATGACTATAGTTTTGACTCCCTACTGGTCCAACGGCGTCCAAAAGCTCAAAGTAGCACCTCAACGTATGTGCTGCCAGTCTCCCGCGTTTATTTCCGCTGATTTTACATTTCTATATAGCACCTCCGAGACCCGCTCATGGCTTGACACCTCCGGCACTAGATGACTCCATCCACGTTGTTCGGTCCTTGAGACAACTACGATCCAAGGACAAGAACATAGAAAAGTATATCTTCTTGAGCCAGCTCAAGGCCACAGAGCCAAATGTATTCTATAAACTGTGCTTGGAGCACATGTCGGTCAGTACACTTCCGAGCTCTGTATCCTCCCGCTAGGCTGAAACAACTGCCGAGCAGGAGATCACACCTCTAATTTACACCCCGACCGTTGGTGATGCGTGCATTCAATTCTCGCACATCTATAGACGTCCGGAAGGCCTCGTGAGTTCCGATCCAGTGCCAGTGATATTGCGACTCATGTTGTCTCATAGTACGTATCTATCAATGATAAAGGTCGTATCGGCAAGGTTCTTCGTAATTGGCCAAAGATTGATGAGGCTCGTATCGCTGTTGTGACCGATGGTAAGTGCAGCTTTTATGCGCTCGTCCAGACACGTTCTTGATCATGTATAGGCTCTCGTATCCTGGGTCTCGGCGATCTCGGCGTCAACGGAATGCCCATCTCCATTGGCAAGCTTTCGCTATACATCGCCGGAGCTGGGTGAGTAGTGATGTTTTACATGGTATGAACTTATTCCTGATACAACAATTGAACATTCTCACAGCATCCGTCCGAACTCTACTGTCCCCATCTGTATTGACCTCGGAACGAACAACAAGGAATTCCTTAAGGATCCACTATACCTTGGTAATCGTCATGAGCGCGTTCCACAGGATCAAGCCACTGCGTTTATGGAAGAATTCATGTACGAAATGTCGCAAGTATTCCCCCACCTCCTTATCCAATTCGAGGACTTCTCCACCGACAAGGTTAGAGTCGGCTAGAGTCATGTCACGGAAGACAGAATCTGACAAAAATAACAAATTCGTCTCACAGGCTTTCGAATATCTGTCTTCCTTCCGCCACAAATATCCGGTGTTCAATGATGACATTCAGGGAACCGGTGCAGTGGTACTCTCCGGTTTCTTGAACGCCGCCAAGCTCTCTTCCGCTGCCTCCGGTCGTCCTTTGTCCGACCACAAGATTCTCTTCCTTGGTGCTGGCTCTGCAGGTGTCGGTGTCGCTATGCAGTTGATGAGCTTCTTCACCATGCAAGGTCTTTCCGAGGAGGAGGCCAGACGTTCTATCTACCTTGTGGATTCGCAAGGTTTGATCTTTGATGCTAGAGGTCCCATGGCCGAGCACAAGCGAGGTGCGTATCCTTGTCATTCTCAGCATCCACGTCATATTGATCTATTTCTTCAGTATTCTCGAGACATGATTATCAAGGACCACCTATGACAAATCTCGTCGACATTCTCAACTACGTGAAGCCTACCGCCCTCCTGGGTCTCTCAACTATCAAGGTATGATCCTTTGTGTATGTCGTGAGCATTGTACTTATGCATACACAACTAGGGCGCCTTCAACAAAGACGTCATTGAGACCATGTCCGCCCTCAACCCCCGCCCTATCATATTCCCCCTCTCCAACCCCGTCCGTCTGTCGGAGTGCGAGTTCAGTGAAGCCGTCGAATGGTCCGGCGGCAGAGCCATCTTCGCGTCTGGCTCTCCCTTCCAAGAACAACCATACAACGGTCGTACGCTCTACCCAGGGCAAGGCAATAACATGTACATCTTCCCCGGTCTCGGCCTTGGTGCCATCGTCGCCAGAGCGTCTGCGGTCACGGACGGCATGGTCGTGGCTGCTTCGCTTGGGTTGGCGAACTCGCTCACTCAGGAGGAGAAGGATCTGGACATGGTCTACCCTCGCGTTGAGCGTATCAGGGAGATCAGTGCTGATATCGCCAGAAGCGTTATCCGGGCTGCACAGAAGGACGTAAGTGCTGTCTTGCTGTAGCAATGATTCTGGAAGATGCTGACGACCTTTTCTTGTTGCAGGGCGTCGATCGTTCTCAAGATTTGCGGATCATGGACGACAGCACTCTCACGCAGTTTGTCAAGAGCAAAATGTGGAACCCTTGAAGCTCGAAGCTTCGTCGATACCTCATTTCCCTTCTATCATGCGATCTCACTTCATATACTGCTTAGGATTACATAGATCAGAGAATAAGAACAATAATAATTGGATGCTGTTCGAAGATCTCGGCGATTGAAGCACTGTATTCGTAGCAAGTCTGTTACACATCTGATTCTATTTCAATTTGTTCTACAACATTCAAGCACAACTATGGTTATACAGCAATCTCGCGATATACTTCTTCAGCACCCTCAATGAACAGATCAACAATCTTCTCTATCTCTTCCTCCTTGACGTTGTACGCGGGTGAGAACATCACATGGTCTCCCCTCGTACCCTCCACGTTCGCCCCGCCTCGGAAGCCCATGATGGCGAGTCCGTTCTCCAGGCACCGCTGCTGCACCAGGATGGCGAAAGAGTCACCTTTCAAATCAACAGCGGGCTTGTTTGCAATGTCGTCAAAATCAAACTCAACAGCCCACCAGCCTGCAGTGCCGCGTATATCGAATACGTAGGGCGCGAGAGGAGAGTTGGGAGAGAGAAGACGGGCGTTGAGGAGGGAACCAAGGAGCGCGCCTTGCGTACGGATATTGGAGAGGAGGTTCTCCTCGGTAATGACTTTCTGCACGGCGAGAGAGGCAGCGGTAGCGATCGGGTGCGCTTGGTAAGTGTGGCCGTGCTTCCAGAATCCTGACGTGTCGCGGATGCCGTCTGCGATGCGCTGGGATATCAGAATGGCACCAATGGAGGCGTATCTGCATGTCCTTTTGGTAAGTACGTGCTTCAAGTTTGCTCGATTGCTACTTACCCTCCGCCGAGACCTTTCGCAATAGCTTGCAGGTCGGGGGCTATGCCATCGGCAAACTGTTCCCAAGCGTGAAGAGTGCCCAATCCTAGTAGATCGTGAATATATGGGATAGGGGGGTCAGAATATGACTCACGACCCATGCCACTCATTATTTCGTCGAGTATGAAAAGGGCACCGTACTTGTCGCAGACCGATTTCATGGCCTTGAAATAGCCCTTCGGTGGTGCGACGACTCCGGTGGTAGCACCGACCACAGTCTCTGCAACAAAACGACAACGGTGTCGGGACCGAGCTCGATGAATTTGTCTTCCAACTCCTTTCGTAGCCGCTCCACATATTGCTCCTCCGTCTCGTCTTGCTTTTTGAAAACGTTTCGCGTACGCGAGGGGAGACATGATAGAAGTTGGCATCGTGGAGAATGTCCGCGTATGGTGCACGCCGTCCGGGATGATGCGCGAGAGACAAAGTAGCAAGTGTATTGCCGTGGAAAGACAACTGACGTCCGATATAGTTCACGCGCTGGAACTGTTTGGTATCGTAGAAATACTGTCGGGAAAGCTTGATGATAGCTTCCATTGCCTCTGAACCTATATGAGATGGACGATCAGGAGAGTCTACAGAAGGCCAACATCTACGAAACCATATGCATACCTCCAGAAACGAATCCGCAAAGGGCGAATGCACCATTGCCGCTGTTGACGAGATAATTGGCTAGCTCCTCCGCAGGCTGATTCGAAAGTTGCATGTTGTAGACATCTGCGATGTCTCGTCAGACTTCAGTCATCAAGAACACAAGCATCGGCAACGTACATGAAAGCTTGTCGACCTGCTCCTTGATCGCTTTCTTCACAGCTGGATGTCCGTTTCCGATACAAGCAACGGCGGCACCACCGACTGCATCGATGACTCTGCGCCCATCCTCCAACTCGATGTAAATCCCTTCTCCAGACACCGCGATAGGGGGTCGCCACGTAGCTCTTTGCAAAATAAATGTTGGTTTGAGCTTCGAGGGTTCCTCTGATTTGGTGAGAGCAGGGGCCATGATGGGACAGTCGTTGGATCGAGTAAGAGAAAGAGCCAGACCAAGTCAAGGACCAGGTCCTCGCTCTTGACTTGATCTTATACTACCACCGATATTGCAAAGCATGGCCAAATCGAATTACATAGCATTGACAATGACTCGAAGAAGGAACGTTGAATCCAGAACACGTCGAAAGGGAAACCGACGGGAACTTCCAAGCGGTCGGTCGTCCGTCTTTTGCGATTGACCGTTATCCGGTCCGAACAGCTCTCTCATCTATACATCATTGAGGCCTCAGGCTTTATGTGCACTTCTAGAAAGATAAGAGTTACATCAGAGTAGACCAGACAAGTGCGACTCCGTACTGGTTGGTCTCGTCAAGAATCGCCAAACGGTTTCTGCTCGTACCAGTACGTCCTACAACTCAGTGCTTCGTGACGCAGGCTAATTGAGATGTGCATGTAGCCGAATCATCACAAGATTTAGGGATATATACAGTACGCTCTTCGTCCGGGCCCTAAATGTCCTATCGCTGACTTCTTCAAAGCAGGCGTTCGATAACCATCTCATACAACCCATGACCTCACGATGAAAATGATTAGGACGTTGCCCATTGCCCTCGCTGCAATCATGGCGACTCTCCCAGTTCCTCTGCACGCTTTCAGCCAACACCAGGTTGTCTTGGGACTGCCCCCTCCTCCAGGAAAACCCTCATACCTCCCCGTAGCCAACTCGACGAGATCTTTCTGGTTCACGGACCCAGATGTTGTTCCAGGACCCAACGAGGGTAGCGAAGGTCCCTTGACTGATGATGCAGACATCTGTATTATTGGGTCAGGGATCACCGGCGTGTCGGCCGCGTATCACCTGGCGCACGCATTGGTGGGAAACGAGGAGGTCGTCTCTGGTATAGGGAGGCCAGTGAAAGCCGTCATATTGGAGGCTAGAGAGTTCTGTGAGTCTTCGTTTGCTCGTGGCGTTCGTGACATCTTCTAATACTAGGTCACAGGTTCTGGTGCGACTGGTGAGTTGCCTTACAGAAGATGACGCAAGACTGTGATCTGACGACTCTATAGGTCGTAACGGCGGACACATCACGGCACATCAGTTTGCACATTTTCGGCAAATTGAGAAGGAACGAGGTGTTGACGAGGCACTCCGTACATTGGCTATCGAATTCTACACTGTGGACGAGCTGACCAGGATCCTTGCGGAAAACGGGAAGGAGGACTATGTTGATCTGACCCGCGGGGGTCGGCTTATGTTGATGTTTTCGGAGGAAGAACTGGCCGAGGAGAAAGCGGACTATGAAGCTGCGAAAAAGGCCGGTGCGCAAATGGGGGACGTTCAGTGGCTTAGCAAGGAGGAAGTGTGGAAGGTGAGAGCTACAGTGGTCGTTCGTAATCTACGTCTGACATAATTCCCAGACATACGGCGCACCGTATCCAGGTGTGCTTATTCCAGGCAACAACTTGTGGCCCTTGAAGGCAGTGAGCGTCCTTTTCCAACTCGCCAATAAGACATCCAGCCGATTCTCGGTGGATCTTCATACACAAACTCCCGTCACCTCCGTTACATCCATCCCGCATGCCAACGCAAACTCAGATATCCCGTTTCTTCGTCGGCACGTCGTGAACACACCTCGAGGATCTGTGTCATGTTCGTACGTCCTGCACGCGACGAATGGCTACGCTGCGCATCTACTGCCTCACCTGGCCGGGCCCGACGGTATCGTTCCGACCCGAGGTCAGGTCATGACTGTGCGTGCTGCTGTGAAGATCGATGAACTAAGCACCGTTGGTGGAACGGGAAATGAAGGATTCGAATATTGGTTCCCTCGCCCAACGAAGTCGGAGGCTGGAGAGACACCGCTAGTCGTTGTCGGTGGTGGGCGCGAGGTGGCGAAGGGTTTTGAGATATACGAAGTCGATGACTCAGTGGTGAACGAAGATGTCGGAAAGGCTCTGCGTGACTTCTTGCCGATAGTGTTTCCGGAGAAATACGACAGAGACACAGATCCGGAGATGGAATGGGTGAGTCGAACGTTTCGCAGATGTATGTGGGATGCTCACAATTCTGTCGCAGACTGGTATCATGGGCTACACTCAAAGTGGAGACCCTTTCGTAGGCCCTGTTGTTGATTCAAAACAAATATCAGCCGAAAGCAACGAGTTCGATGGGCAATTCGTATCGGCAGGTTATACTGGTCATGGCATGCCTCGTGCGTTTGCATGGTGAGTTGTATCTTGACATTCAATACGACAATGATGGCTTACTTTCTTCGTAGTGCGCAAGTTGTGGCGGATATGATCATGGCAGACATTCAGAGAAAACCATTCCAGATTCCAGAATGGTTCCCTAAAAGTTATTTGACCCGCGAACTCCCACTAACTCAGTGATTCGGTCGTGCTAGTTTCTGACCTTGTTGTGTTGCATGTATCAACTTGTAATATTGAGATTGAATGAACCGAAGGACCTACTTAAGGTCGTCTGTAAAATACATGATTATTATTACATACCGCTGCCGCGGTGGTACAACAAGAGCAAACAAAAACAGTGCTTCTGAAATTTGGAGGAGATTACCCTCTGAGTACTGAGTCTGTAAGATCGTTCGCATCCATAAGGGCCTTTTACATTCATCTCTTGGTTTCGTGATTCTCCACGCTTCAGGTGCGTGTTCTTATGTTGAATCTCGTTGTAGGTGACCGGTGGCCTGTCATGATCGTGACGAGAGGAGGGCGCTTGTTTTCATTTCCAAAAACACCGTGGTTCCCTTCTAAACCGCAATCTATAGTCACAGCGAAGCTCTTCTTGCATTCCTCGTTCAGCATGTTGCTGGGAGAACTATTACAGACCATCATCTATGTTGTCGCGCTGCAGTTTTGTGTTCGGGCAGCTAAATGTAGGGTGAATTTTGTTACAGGTTCCAGACGTGCCGATTGCAGAAGTCCGACCGCTGGGACTCCGTTGGTACACACTCCGGACTACTGTAGAGACGTTATTTGTCCGTCCTCAGGTATGCACCATCTCGTGCAGCTCTATCTGCTTTCTCAAAGTCGCGTTCACGCCACAGCACCATGAGCGGCCCACCACCCCTCAGTTATCATGACGAGAAATCCGCATTAGATCCTGCGACTGAAGGAGCAGACTACGCACAGTGGGTTGCAGCGTTTGAGAATGCTGAGCGACACCAAATGACAACAAACGTATACGGCAGCACGTCCCGGGTGTCCTTCGTACCATCTCAAGATCCCCTTTCAATACCGGGAATGTATGCGACCAGGCTGGGAGATGACAGCCTCCAACCATCTCCCCAATATTATCACACTGGATCAGAGCGAGCTGTACAGATACCACAATACCCGCCTATCGTACCGTCTTCACAACCCCTTCAACAACACCCTATCTTATTTTCCAGCAAGTGGACCTCTGACATACGCGCTGGAGAGAATAGCGTGTACATGCCTGGAGATAACGCGTCAACGGATCCGTCCCGTCCAACTTCGCTGCCAGAATACATCCCAAATGCACTTCCGAGTCTTCCTCAACAACCGTTCACCTTCTTGCATTTTTCCCCTCTCGACTATTCCAGCTCGGCGTCGAGTTTCTCGTCTCCAGGATTAACCGGCGTCGTGGCTTCGTCGTCTAAGGTTACCTCAGCAGACGAGTCGCGTCATGTGTCACCTCTTACCTCGTCATGTCATGCTTCACAGGCGAAGGACCTTCCGCAAGCACGTTCCGAGGGCAAAGGCCACCCGAAAAAGCGCAAACGTATCGAGGAGCCGGAAGATTATGCGGAAGATGAAGCAGAGACAAACTCTGGTGAGCCGTCTTTTTTGCTCACTCGGAGGTGCGTACTCTCGAAGAAGCACTTTGAGACATAGCTCAATGTTTTACATGCAGACCCGGTGCTTGTAAACACTGCAAGAAATCAAAGGTACGTGAGATCACCAGCGTCAGTCACCGCTTCACTGAGAGGCGATGGAGATGAAATGTGATTTTCCGCCGGGGGAGAATACCTGCAGGAGGTGCAAATCATCAGGACGACTTTGCGTCGTTGAGGGTCCCAAGCCACAGAGGTATGTCTTGGATGGAAGATATTATCCTTTCTCAGGCATTTAGTTCGTTCCATAGTCAGAGGGAAGAGCTGCTTGCTCAGATACGAACAAAGGACGCGATTATCGAGTCTCTGTTAAGCCGGGTACGTACGTTTATCTCGTTTTCATGTTACCGGCTACATATTTGCTCTGTTCTCACCGTGCACGCAACAATCCAGCTGAATGCACAACCTCAATCGCAAGTCTATTCTGTAAATCAACCAGGAATGCCTACCTTCACCTCAAGAGCAGAAGATTTCGATCCCGGCGTTTGGTCCGATCATCTGCAGTCGTCAGCCGGATCAAGTCAAGGACTCGGATCGTCCGCAGGTACTTCACACACTACCACGGAGAGCACGGAAGCAACGTCAGTCACCGACAATAGCCGCCACGTTGATGATACCGCAGAAAAGAGTGTGCCGGATGAAACCGTACCCATAGGACTCATTGCGAACCTTTCGTTGAGTGACGCAGAGACAGCGGAAGAGATGAATGATCAGGATGACAGCGAAGGTGTCCTCGTGAGTAGAACTTACCACAGCCACCCTATCTATATGTTCTAACTGATCCACTTGCAGGGCTGGGCAAGGAAGACGTACTTCAAACCAGGTGAACCGTCCGTCCGTCCAATCATCGGGGCTCCTGGCACGTCTGTAGAACCTGCTTCGTCGACCGCTGTGAATCCTTCACCGCAAATGGTTCAGAAGAATAACTTGCCTGATATAGTTCTTCATGGGCTCGTTACACCTTCGGACGTGGATAAATTATTCAACATGTATGTCTGCGCTGCCTCTCCTACTTGTGCTTACTGATCATGGTTGTACGTAGCTATTTCACTTTCATGAATGTAAGTCTGGCACTGCGGTGTGCGCAAATGATTTATTCACGGGATTCCTAGGTCCATGTCGACTTGCTTGATCCTGTGCTACACACTCCTACTGCCACTTTCTTCAAGAGCCCATTCTTATTCTCCACAAGTGAGTCTAGGTTTTCTCTTGGGGATCATCACTTTCTGACTATCATGCAGTATGTGCTATAGCTTCTCGATATTACGAAGAGAAGCCGGAAATGTACCCGATAGCTATGCATTTCGCCAAACACGCCGCTGCCAGCGCTCTCATTTCAGGTAAAACCACTCTTATGGTACCTGAATCGGCTCTGACAGTCTACTATTAGGACGGACATCAGTCGAGATTGCTCTTGCCTATATGCTTCTGGCTTACTGGACACCGCCTGCGAAACGGTGGGAGGAACATCGGACGTGGTTATATGTTGGACTCGGAATACGGTGCGTACTTTCTCAAGGTGATTTACCATTCGCTTACACAGTAACTGCAGCGTTGCAATGGACTTAAATCTGCACCAGGTACCTCCTCCGAAGCCCACGAACGAGCGACAAGAGCGTGAGCAGCTAAATGGTGTCAGGATGTGGATGAACTGTTTCATTTTGGACCGGTCGATATCGACGTACTATGGACGACCGCCCACGATAAAGGAAGACTAGTACGTTTTCGCACTTGTTACCCACAGTCACTAGATTGATGTTGCACAGCGTCATCCGTAATGTTTCCAAGTGGTACAACAGCTCACAGTACAACTCCCCCGTACGTCAAGGGTCTAATTTGATGCGCTTGATTCTGACTCAATTCGAGTGTAGTGTGACATCGGCATCTCCGCATATTGCGCCATGCTCCAAATCACGACTCGTTTCAGCGAAGAGATCTTCTCGGACCCAGATGCACCCACAGGTCTCAACAAGGTATCACCACAATCTGATCTACGTTTCCCACGTCAATTCACTGACACACCTGCTTTTTGTCAGAATGTAGATTTTCTAGAAATCACGATAACCTATGATGATCTTCTCCGCAAGTATGTGGAAGAATGGAAGGAGAGGTACATCAAGCATGCTGACTTGACTGGTACGCGATAAAATTGACTTCTAACATTAGTTATTCACCTTGTCTCCAGATCCTCAAACCCTCTTTCGACGTTACTTGTTGCCTTAGTGAGTCGCTTCTTGGTTAATTTAATGAGCGCGTGGCTGACCCTGCTTAGCGTCTCGAGCTATGCTCGTCTTGTGATGTGGTCATTTGTGTTCCAGCAAGCATTTCAGCGGGGAATGCAACCCAGGGATTCTATCATCATTGACAAGTGCTTTGAGCACGCATCCACGGTGATCAACAGTATGGTTCAGAACTTGGCACCGAGCGGCTACATGCGCTTTGCGTCGGAAGGCCATTACAACTTCGCCTCATTCACCTCTTCGTTCCTGGTCAAGGTATGCTGCACATCTGCGACATATTTTACCGCTCTGACCTTCTCCTTTAGCTTCTCAAACCGGAATTTGCAAAGCTTTTTGACCACAAACAACAACGCCAGATCTTCGAGCTTATTGAGCAGCTGATCCAAACATTCAGCTCGATTGAAGTTGCTACCGATGACAAACATACCCCGCGTCAGCATGCACGCTTCCTGTCTGCATTATTGTCCAAATATCGAAAGGGCTTCCCACCTGGAACTCTCGTGCCTCGGCATGCAGACGAAGGGCCGACGTCAAGCAGCAACGTCGCCGTCGGGCAAGCGCCATCGGGCCCGGAACAAACGACAGGTGGATCTGGTCCTTCGTGGCAAGAATATCAAGAATCGACGACGTACGTCCCGGATCTGCCAGGGCCTTCCCTGGCAGACTTCGACACGCAGATGAGCTTCGACGATGAGTTCATGGGGGCGCTGGAAGTGTTCAAGAGCCCGGGATACTGGGAAAGCATGATGATGCCGGGGTGTGTTGAATTTATACACTTCAATTCTTTGCGGAGGATTGACGGTTGAGTTGCAGATTACATTGGCCGGGTCCGGTTGGTGACCAGAGCGGTGACCCGCCAAGTGTTCAGGATTCTGGAACATACGGGTAGGGTGCTGCTTTCGCTTTCTCTCGGTGCGCGGGTCTCAGTATTCTTCTCTTCTTCCGGAGGCGTTTTTCGATGTATTTGGACACTGGTTGGATCGTAGTGCAGCGGTAAGCTCGCGGCGATTATCGCGTCCGTAACTTGGAATATTGTTCGCAGTGGTGACCGAACCGTGCGAGCAACCTGCGTCGTCGTGGATCAAAGGTGTGCGTATATAGAGCAAATGCTATACTACGTACCTGCGTCGTCGTGGATCAAAGGTAAGGACCACGACGACGCGCGGCGGGCTATCTACGATGGGCGCTAATCTACCGAGAGTGGGAGATTAAGACTCCGACAGAGAACTTCGTTCAACAAATATTTGTACTTCGTAATATCATCTCGTAGTCTCTTCACGAAGTTTGGCTCAGTCGTCTCACTTGTCAGCACTGTTGTTTACTCATGTTTGACTTTGGTACATAACTCTGATTGAAGGTACATTCCAGTGCTAATGTCCACACAAAGGCGGCCGTGGAGGAAAACATGTTCAAATCACGGTAGCTGGTTCGCGACCCCGATTGTCCCCATCCGTCTGCGGCGAAGGACGTCTGCCATGTCACTCAAATCCCTCCTGCTTCGTAACCCTGTGAACGAAAGATGCGCGGTGAACACGCGTACGACGGACAGGGATACGCGAGGTATCCTCGCTCGGGGCCATACGCGTCATCCGTTGATGAATCATGCACCTTCTACCAGCGCACTTGGTCGACATGATCCCCATCCGTCGCTGTTCGTGGCAACAACGCACGGATAAGGTTGTCAACACAACCGTACTTTGGTGTGAGATCGTCATGGAGCGGAAGAGAGTCCGGAAGCCATACATCGAATCTGCGAACTGAGTGGTGAAAGCAGGAGACGACGCGCCTTATCGACGGCTCGCCACTGCTCTGGGGTGTTATCGTCCCACGACCAATCGTGTCTGACGTCAACGACAACGGCCAGAAATTGACAATGGGAGAGTAGCTGTGTGAATCGTGCCGCTGCGTCCAAAGCGACCGCCTTATTCGGTCCCTTGACTCCCGGGAACCACATCATCAAGACAGGATAGGCGGCATAGTGACCTTCTGCATCAGAGTCAGCGGTTGCATAAGAAGATACAAAGCGTGAACGCACCGAAGGGGCTGGCATTGAACGCCTGGATGCTTATGATCGCGGTGATACCGCGAGGACCAATATCATTAACCCCACTCATCTCTACGATGACCCTTTCCTCCACAAAGTTGACCCATGTCGATATTGGATGAAGAGACGTGCTTCGTATGAAACGAAACGAGGCAGCGGAATGCTCCAATATGAACGATTCTGGCGTCATTTCGACAGTCGTCCCGTGCGGGTCCGAATTGACCTCTGAAACCGAGAGTTTCAGCCTCTGTAGGTTTGGACAGGCAAGTATCCACCCCCAGCGTGCTTTGCTGAACGCTGTCCACGATTATCGTTATGAGTTGCAGATGTGGGTTGCGTGGGGATGTTCTATCTGCAACTTGATATTCTGCAGATAGAGCCAAAAAATCCAAAGTGTACCGGTGGATTTCCAGGTAACGAGCACGTACGAGCAGTGCCAACCGAGCGACGTGGCTGAACGCTTGGAAAGTCGCGTCCTCGAGACGGAGCCCACGTACGAGTCCAAATTTAGCGTAGACTAGTATGTTGGTGGGAACGCGAAGGGAGAGGTCCATGACGTCAGAGTGTATCCGTAAGCGTGAAATCGCGTTGATTCGTTTGTAGCGACACGACAACGGTGGTCCATTGTGTGCGCCAGGGATGCTTTAGTGCTCAACGGCGTATGGTCGGCACGAGGCGGGGCTTGAAGTATAGAGTGAGCTCCACCGGCTGCAGGGACTGTAAAGGGATCGACTCCCTCATTTTCTACCATGAATCGCACAATTTGTAAAACAGCACGCGCTTTACAACGTCTCCTTCTTTCTGTCGTGTCTGTC
>SGPM01000233.1:0-44090 GCA_004802725.1 Antrodiella citrinella
GCCCGCGAGACATGACGTGACGCGCAATACTTGAACAGCGTTGAATGCGTCCGAGTCCGAGTCTCGATCTGGGCGCGACCGGTGTAGCTGCCAGTGGGGGATGAAAACGTCTACTGGAACATCCTCAGACGTATCTCGAAGTGATTCTGAGAAAATTTGAGCCAACTGAGAGCAGTTGTGAGTTGATTGAGAGCGACTTTAAAAAGCGGATAAGGACCCCCGGCATCTGCCGGTGCCGGCACTGTCTTGACTCTTAAACTTAAAGCTTTGACGGCGCAGTTATCCTATGAGCTCGAGAGTCGAGACAGCACGAAGGCGACAAATTTCTCAAAACCACTCTTCAGACGTATCTGAGGCCTGTTAAGGTCGCTATATACGATGCAGTGGTTCTCGGCTCGCTTAACAGTCTTGTCATTGCGAATATATGGGACTGCGACCATACTTAAATCTCGCTATCGAAGACATTCCTGGTATCCCAACTTCCCTTTGCCAACACGCCACAGCCGTACCTTTTATGTTCACATATACCGACAGACGCAAGAAGTTCAGCCTCCGGACCCTGTTGCATCTGGGTAGCGAGTCGGACGTAACTCGGACAAGCCGGAGAGCCAATTCGGATTCTGCAATTCTGCTGCAGTCGCAGGCGACTTCACGAGCACAGTCGGCGGAACCACCTTCGGCTGTGGCCAAATCAGTTGGGAGCGACGATGAAGATAGGATGGAGGTCGTTGAACGTGGCGAAGGCGAGGTCAGCGCGCGGTCATCCCGTTCGGAGGCGAACAAACCATTGCCCGCGCCACCAAGCGATAACCCTTCCGGTATGTCTATGTTGGAACCTGTGACAACGAGTGCGCTCTCGGAAGACCGCATCCAGGATCTTGCAGACGAGGGTCGCCTGGACAGGATAGCGGCCGGACCTGTCAACACTCGAGCTGAGAATATCCTCAACGCTATCGGTACGTCAGTTGTTGCGAGACAAGTCCATTCGCTCACGAGGACGCGCAGATGATGCTGCTGGTGCTGCCACCGATTCCGAAGGCATGCTTGCCAAGTACGTCACGCCGATCAAGGATATTTTGGCAGCGTCGGGGGCTACGGAAGCCATTGAGCACGGCTTGAATTCCTTCATGGAAGACATTCCGTGGCTGATGAAAGGTCTCGACGAAGTTGCGCGGATACACCCCGTCGTGACAGGTACCGTCGTCGAAACACCGTTTCAGTCAGAACACAGCTGATAGATATGCGACTTCAGTTGCGGTCCTTGCGTTCAAGGCAGTATACAGCATGGAAATGACGCGTCGCGAGAACAACAAATGGATCTGGTCCCTGTACGTGGAGATGAAAGACATGATCGCCGTTCTGATCCAGTATGTGCCCTTGGTGTGTTGTTTGCCCTGATCTGCACTGACGGTATCCAGGCTGCGCGACATCAAGGACCCACAGGATGTTGGGCCAGACGACAGGACGATCGAAGCGCGGCTGCAGGGACTCGTCAAACAAACCGGAGACGATGTCAAAGACTGCGCGAACGCGTGCGATACATACACTAAGAAGAGGCTACTTGTCAAGGTGCTCAAAGGGTATGTGTGGGAGACGAAGCTCGTGGGGTTCGTCGGCACTTTCGTGCAAAGGCGCACCGAGTTTGAGCAGGCCCTCATGATGCACATGGCGCGGACTATGCACGCGATGGAGGCAACGCTGTCGTCTGTGAGGGTGACCGCAGACGCGATCAACGAGAAGTCCGTCTTCTCGTTTCCTTGTTAATCTCGACGCTGATAGGTATATCAGGATGGCCATGTTCGTGCAGGCTTTCGGGTCTTTCATGACACCCGAAGAAACCGAGATGCAGGACCTCGTCATGCAGAAAGGCGATCTGAACACTCTGCAAACCAACGAGACTGTCCTACTTGAACTGAGTAATTACGAGAGCAGCGAGCCGAGAACCACTGCATCGTATATAGCGACCTTAACAGGCCTCAGATACGTCTGAAGAGTGGTTTTGAGAAATTTGTTGCCTTCGTGCTGTCTCGACTCTCGAGCTCATAGGATAACTGCGCCGTCAAAGCTTTAAGTTTAAGAGTCAAGACAGTGCCGGCACCGGCAGATGCCGGGGGTCCTTATCTGCTTTTTAAAGTCGCTCTCAATCAACTCACAACTGCTCTCAGTTGGCTCAAATTTTCTCAGAATCACTTCGAGATACGTCTGAGGATGTTCCAGTAGACGTTTTCATCCCCCACTGGCAGCTACACCGGTCGCGCCCAGATCGAGACTCGGACTCGGACGCATTCAACGCTGTTCAAGTATTGCGCGTCACGTCATGTCTCGCGGGCTAGCTTAGAGACTCTCGATCCTGGTACGAACGAGCAGCATTCCACAAATGGAGTCAAGAACCACGTCAGAGTCAAAGAGGCTGTTATATTGCAGTGTGATCAGTAAGTTGATTACAGGATTCCAAATTCTGCCGTGGACTAAACGGCACGTTTGAAATAGCACTCATCGATCATCACCATTGGTCCAGAGGACGATACGATACATCGAATTTTGAGTCCCGGGGTCTGCGCGTATTTGACGAGCCTACATTTGACCAAAATGCTAGTCTGGAGCCGATCAGCTCGAGTCAGTGAAGCTCACAGGGTTGACATCGAGATCAACGTGCCAGTCAGAAGGCATTTCGTTTCTCCCTCGTCGCTCCCCTCGCCCGAACTTCCGACGCAGCTAAGTCTATTCGTACTGCAACTCGCTGTGATCTGTACGCGATCAGTCCCGTCTCGCAGGATACACACTGCAGTGGCTTCACGTACTGCTAGTGTTGTACGACCACGTCCGGAAGCTTCCTCAGCCCACCCTTCCCTCCTCTTTGTTGCTGGGAGCGCGGTTGATTTCTTGCATACGACTAGACGTCGCGCGACATGCTCTAATAACGCCACCAAGCTTCGCTCTTTTCGACGGCTAGTAAGAATATATGATGTTTCGCAATGACACATAGGTGTAAAATGCGTTGAAATACCCTCGTACAGTGTAGCGGATGCTGGAATATTGAATTTGCTGTCTCCGGAGGTCATAAACAATATTAATGTTCCCATCCGAGTCGTTGTGCAACATTTGTATGTCAGAAACATATGAGAAATTCCTTATATAGGCCGTGGGGTGGCGCGTAAGGGAGGTCCTAACCGGATTTTCTGAGTGCGATTCCGTAAACGAACCACTGGGCATTGACTGGGCATGAGATAACTTTGGAAACTCCGGCGTTCCACAGGGACCTGGTCTGGAGTACAAATTGTCCTTGTCCTTGTCGGTTTGCGCCAAGCCTCCGCACCTGCGCCGCTTTTCGTTTGCTCAGCCCTCGGCTCAGCCTGTGGTAACACCGAAATCAATTGCAAAAACGTGATACAGGTCACAGAGCGGATTTGGTCTCCGTGCAGGCGATTTGAACATTTTGGTTTGTCTTGTCCTATAGCAGAATACCATGATCTTGTATGAGCAGTCCCTTGACGACAGTTGGATGAAAGATGGAGATGAATTGCGAGCGAATAGAGGAAAACAAGCATGCCGAAGTAGTCTACTCTATGCGAGATTGCGGCAGGGTCCGGACGAGAAAGACCGCGCCGTGAACAGTACCGCGTAACAACGGTGCTCTAATTTACATACACTGATACAGCATCCACCTCAAGTTCGCCTATATCTTCGCCTTGGCTGATCTCTGGCTGATATTCCACTCCTTCCCCCTCGTACTCTCTTTTCTTCAGTACACCCTCCCTACGCAATGGCCCCCATCAAAGTCACCAAGATTTGCTGCAGTAAGCTTTCAACACGCCGTCGTGAAGCAGGTACAGGAACTGACGTTGTCAACTTTGAACTTTCTCAGTCGGTGCTGGATACGTTGGTCAGTCCAAAATAGTTGCAATTCACGGTCCCTTCGTGGTCTGACACCCTTCTTTCGCGTTAGGTGGTCCCACCTGTGCTGTCATTGCACTGAAATGCCCCCACATCACCGTCACGATCGTCGACCTTAACCAGGCGCGCGTTGACGCATGGAACAGTCCCGACTTCGCCTTGCCTATCTACGAGCCTGGTCTTGTCGACGTCGTCAAGCAAGCCCGGGGCCGCAACCTGTTTTTCTCAACTGACGTGGATAAGGGGATCCGCGAGGCAGACCTCATCTTCGTCAGCGTGAACACTCCCACAAAGAAGTCGGGTGTGGGAGCTGGTTTCGCTGCCGATCTCAAGTATGTATTGTTCGTTCTTGCAGATTGTTGAATGCGTTTTGATGATTGAACTTCCATAGTTACGTCGAGTCCGCTACCAGACGGATCGCCGCAGTCGCGACCTCATCAAAGATTGTCGTTGAAAAGTCAACCGTCCCATGCCGGACTGCCGAATCCATGCGCACTATCCTCGAGGCTAACTCCAAGGCTGGCACTCATTTTGATATTCTCTCTAACCCAGAGTTCCTGGCAGAAGGAACGGCCATCGTCGACTTGTTCAGCCCCGATCGTGTTCTCATCGGTTCGCTCCAGACACCTGAGGGTAAGAGTGCCTCTCAGTCTTTGAGCGATGTGTACAACAACTGGGTCCCGTGAGTTTGTCGTCGTAGTTGTTAAATGTGCCATCTTTGACATGATTACAGTAAGGAGCGCATTCTCAGCGTTGGCCTGTGGTCGTCCGAGCTGTCTAAGCTCGCTGCCAACGCCATGCTTGCCCAGCGTATCTCCTCCATCAACGCACTCTCCGCCATTTGCGAGGCTACTGGAGCCAACATTGACGAGGTCGCCCATGCCATTGGCTTTGACTCTCGCATTGGCCCCAAGTTCCTTCGCGCATCCGTCGGGTTCGGTGGCTCATGCTTCCAGAAGGATATCCTCAACTTGGTGTACCTAAGCGAGAGCTTGCACTTGCCTCAGGTCGCCGCGTACTGGAGGCAGGTTGTCGAGATGAACGAATACCAGAAGAGCCGCTTCTCCAAGACGGTCGTCGATACCCTCTTCAACACCATCACTGGAAAGGTATGTCTTCTTGCCACTCTATTATGACATACATATTCTGACGTCAGATGTAGCACATCGCCGTCCTTGGATTTGCTTTCAAGGCCGACACTGGCGACACCCGTGAATCCGCCTCAATCTCCCTCATCCGCGATTTCTTGTCAGAACGCGCGTATGTAACCATTTACGACCCCCAGGTCGAGGAGGCGCAGATCTGGCTGGATCTCTCTGAGGCCTGCCCGACTTTAACTCTTGAAGCCAGTACGTTTCCTGCCCCTTCGTCTGCCTTCAGACCTGTTTGCTGATAATTTCATGTAGTCAAGAAGCAGGTGAACATCGTTCACTCCGCTGTAGAGGCTTGCAAGCAGAAGGAGGCCGTTGTCATTGCCACTGAGTGGAAGGAGTTCCGCGAGATCGACTGGCAGACTGTCTACGACGATATGAGCAAGCCCGCCTTCGTCTTTGACGGACGTCTGCTTGTCGACGCGGAAAAGCTGAGGAGCATCGGCTTCAAGGTCAGTACCCAGCAGATTCTTTCTCCCTCGCAGATGCTGACTCACTTGCAGGTCACCACCATCGGTCGTGGCGAGAGACTCTAAGTACACGAACGCTTTTATCGGATAGTTAATACAGCAACCTTCTAGGACTCGCATCGTGTTGTTTGTGGGATAGAATGTTTTACTTTGCCTCGCACGGGCTAAAACCTGGACTATGATACCTTATAGAATTGATTAGACGTGTAGATATGCAAATTGTTAGATTGACTGTGATGTGCGGTGCCCGGACATGTTCGGGCTGAGTGCCTTTGTCGGTGTACTGTCGGTCGTATGACTGTGCATACCAGTACCACGACCGGTAAAGCAGTTGACAGTTCGTGCTAACAGCTATGATGGATGTCGTTGGTTGAAAAGTTGAACCGCAGTCAGTATTGCGGTCGCATAGTGCTTGAGAGTGAATGTCTTTGACCCTCAAGGAATGTCCATGTTCAACTTCAAAAGTTGGAATGGAGAATTTGTGAAGAATGCTTACAAGGAGTCGTGTGCGGGCAAGGTTCGGCAACTTCCGGCTTGGCTAGGATAGTTTGTCGCTATATATCGTCTAGCGCTCTCCATTGCTCTTTCTTCCGCACCGTCACTCACAGGGGAGAACGTCCTTCACGACCATTGGCGACGTCCACGACCACGACGATAACGATGCCATCGCCCAACTCACGGGGAACCAGCTCACCTATCGCCCTCATCCCGGCATCGCCAACTGCCTCGCTCTTCAGGAAAAAGTCACCGTCTGCCATGTCGACTGCAGCGTCCTACCTCTCTGCGGTCTCTCAGGCAGATGCGCGGGCTAGGAAGCTCACCGACGCGGACAGCACCACCTCGACGCCAGCGCTGTCGTTGTCGTCCTCGGTCACTTCGTCGTCAGCAGATACCATCCTGAACGAGACTAGTTTCCACGCGAACGACGATGGCCTGTCGTATCCCAAGGTTCCTCCTACCTCTGAGCAGGTGTTCCAGACTGTTCACTCCGAGTTTGGACATTGCGGCAACGGGAGTTTCCGGTTCAACTCAGGACACCAGAAAGGGGAACCGTTGAAGGGCGTCGAGGAGCAGGAGCCACCGCATTTTGTTCTCCTTACGACCTACCTCAGTTACCTGCTTCTCATTATCCTGGGTCACATCCGTGACTTTGTTGGGAAGCGTATCCGTCCCGCAGCGTATAAGCATCTCATGAACCAAGACGTACGTCCAAACCTCTTTCCAATATGTCTCAAGCCAACAGTTCTTATCTCTAGGGGTATATGGCGTTGAATTCCGACTTCGACTCGTTCTACACCCGTCGTTTGAAGATGCGTATTGACGACTGCTTCTCTCAACCCACGACTGGCGTACCTGGTCGCACGATTCTTCTACTTGACCGTTCCTCCCCGGATTACAACTTGACATACGTTCCCACCGGTACCCGCACGCGCGCACTCAATGTTTCGTCATACAACTACTTGGGTTTCGCTCAAGGTTCTGGTGGATGTGCCGATGCTGTGGAGGAGTCCATTAACAAGTATGGTGTTGCTGCATGTGGAACTCGTCTGGAAGCAGGTTCACTGGATCTACACGTCCAGACCGAGGCATTGGTCGCTCGTTTCATCGGTATGGAGGACTCACTGATTAGCTCCATGGGTTTCGCCACGAACTCCACCATAATTCCCGCTTTGGTTTCCAAAGGCTGTCTGGTCATTTCTGACGAGCTCAACCACGCATCTATCCGCTTTGGTGTTCGTCTTAGCGGTGCCAATGTCCGTATGTTCAAGCACAACAATATGGAAGCGCTCGAGCAATTGCTGCGCGAGGTTATTAGCCAGGGTCAACCGAAGACGCATCGGCCGTGGAAGAAGATTCTGCTTATCGTGGAGGGCTTGTACAGTATGGAGGGAACTCTCGTTAACTTGCCCGTCATCTTGGAACTGAAGAAGAAGTACAAGGTCAGTGTTTGCTCTCAAGATTTTGCGCTACGGTGCTCATAGTATAACTCCAGTTCTACGTGTTCATCGACGAAGCTCATTCCGTTGGTGCCCTCGGTCCGCACGGCCGCGGTATTTGCGATTATTTCGATATAAACCCCCGGTCCGTCGATATCCTCATGGGTACCTTCACGAAGTCTTTCGGCGCGGCGGGTGGTTACATTGCTGGTAACAAGAATATCATCGACCGTCTTCGCGTCTCTGGTCACACTGGCACATACACCGAGGTCATGACACCGCCGGTCCTCACCCAGATCATGGCTAGTATGGCTAGCATCATGGGTGTCGCAGTGCCTCAAGACAACAAGTCGGTTGTCCCGGCGCACGTCCTCGCATACCCCGGCCCCGCTCCTTCGACAGCTCTTCCTACATGGATGCCCCTCGTCCCCGCTATGATCGATGGCTCAGATGGCAAGATGCGTCTCCGTCGCCTGGCATTCAACGCGCGCTACCTCAACCGCGCCTTGCGCAGACTCGGGTTCATCACGTTCGGACACGACGACTCTCCCGTGGTGCCTCTCCTCCTGTTCAACCCTGGGAAGATGCCTGTATTCGCTCGGCTGATGCGCACACGCGCGACGCCGATCGTCGTGGTCATCGTCGCGTACCCCGCTACGTCTCTCATCACCTCGCGTGTCCGGTTTTGCCTGAGCGCGTCGCACACGAAGGAGGATATTGACACTCTCCTCACGGCGTGTGACGAAATTGGTGACCTGTTGGACTTGAAGCAGGCTATCGGTGAGAGGTGGCCGCTGAAGGAGATCATGGACAGGGCGGTGGAGATCGTCAACATGAAGGAGATGCCGTAAATCACTTTCATGCTTCTCGAAATACTCTGGCTCATATTCGTCTTACGGTTCACCCCCTCCCCCCCCATTATTCCAAATGTATCTTACAGCTTCATATGATTGACTGACCATGCAGACTTTTCAAAACCCTTCACATCCATCAATGTTGACCCTCCTCCTATTTATTCCTCACACATAACGCACAATGTTCCCCTTTTTTTTATTTTTCGTATATATACCCTTCCACTTCGCTAGATTTTCCTGAACCCTCTTCGACCGCCGATACTATATGGGCTGTTTTTCAACTTACAGTACTTGGTTTTCCCTGGAGTAGGACGTCGTGGCGTGTATTAATGCAAAGACGTAATTGCTCCGACAAGATGCATACTGGGTGGCCGTTGCTACACATCCAAGTGCCATTGCGGTCTTCACAGTGACCAAGGCGTGTTTGATTGGCGGCGGGGTGGATCGAGAAGACTGACGTTGGTGGAGCGTAAAACCACGCAAATAACTCGAAGGAGGCAACGACTTGCAAGAATTTGTAGCGCAACCCCAGTCATGTCGAACCGTAACCCTGAAGCAACGTGTGGCGGGCTCGGCGAATCTCAGAATCCTGGCCTTTGGAGGTGGTCCGGTGATTCGAAGGAACTGGCAAGGAGTTGCCTTGTTAAAGGACTCAAAGTGAGCAGAAGGGTTGGAATTTGAAAATTCCTTTGACAGCAAGCAGTAGGTGCTGGATACATGGCCCGACAAGATTCACCTTGTAATGTATAAATACCTGTGGATGAGGGACAGTGTTCAGACATCTTGAATTGCGAAGCAAGAAAGAGAACAGACATGGCCGTGCCTCAACAGTTCCTTGACTACATCGACACCAAGCAAGATGACCTGATCGACCGTCTCAAGGAGGCCGTCGCCTACAAGAGGTACGACCCCCTCCATCCTCCCATTCACCTCAGGTGTCATCATGTACGCCCTGCTGACGTTGCTAATACAGTGTGAGCGGCGACCCCACGCTACGCGACGACGTCCAAGCCATGGTCAACTGGTTCGACGGTCAGTTGCAGTCGTACGGCGTGGAGACGACGCAGGTGGACCTCGGGTACCAGACGATCGATGACCAAAAGCTCAAGGTGCCCAACGCCATCCTCGGTCGGATCGGGAACGACCCCAACAAGAAGACCGTACTTGTGTACGGGCATATGGACGTACAACCTGTGGGTGTCATAGCAGATAGGAGTAATTTGAGGCAGCTTGCGATAAATACTCACCACACAGTTGACAGGCTGCCAAGAGCGACGGATGGAACACTGAGCCTTTCACGCTCGACGTTCAGAAGGACACGGGCAAGATGATCGGACGAGGTTCCACGGATGACAAGGGTCCTATCTGCGCTTGGGTCAACGTCCTCGAGGCACACTACGCTCAACAGCTCGAGCTCCCCGTCAACATGCGGTTCTGCTTCGAGGCTATGGAGGAAAGTGGAAGCATCGGCCTTGACGAGCTCGTGCAGTCCGAGGCGGCCAAGGGCGACCAAGGGTATTTTGATAACGTGGACTGCGTGTGCATTGTGAGTGATGCTTCACAGCAGTATAGGAAAAAGCAGGACACTCATATACGTACAGTCCGATAACTATTGGCTCAATACCCGCACACCTACTGTGACCTTTGGCTTGCGCGGCATCGCCTACTTTGAAGTCACGATCTCTGGACCCAGTGCAGATCTTCACTCCGGCATGTGGGGAGATGTGGTCTATGAGCCCATGACGGATCTCATTAACGTGATGAGCCAGCTTGTCCGTACCGATGGCCGCATCTTGATCGACGGTGCATACGACGGAGTCGATGACCCTACACCGCAGGAAGTGTAAGCCATATTGCGTGCAGCTCGTGTCCGATAGTTTTTGTTGATACTGTTCACAGGGATGAATATCGGAGCCTTGATTACTCGTTGCAAGACGTCCAGGAGGCAGTCGGTGGTGACATTGCCCTGTCGGACGACGTGGCTACCTTGCTCATGGGTCGTATGCGCTGGCCGTCGCTCTCCCTTCACGGAATCCGAGGTGCTTCTTCGGACGACACATCCAAGACCGTTATTCCGGCTCGTGTCACTGGCAAGTTCAGTCTTCGGTACGTAACACGGTACTTGTATTTCACCTGGTCTTGACGGGTGATTGCCAGCCTTGTGCCTCCACAAACACCGGAGGGTATGCAGGAAAAGGTGATCGCCTACGTCCAGAAGGTGTTCAACAACCTCAACACGAAGAGTACCCTTGAACCCGTCAAGATGACCTCCGGTGGCATGCCCTGGATTACCGACGACACGGACTGGAACTACCAGGCTGCTGATGCTGCGACCTACGTGAATCAATAATACTTCGACCAGTGTTCCTGCAGATTGACTGTGATGCGTCGTAGGATGTTTACGGCCTGCTTCCCGATCACACGCGCGAAGGTGGTTCCATCCCCGTGACATTGACCTTCGCCGACGCGTTGGGCGTTAGTGTTCTGCTGCTTCCAGTAGGCCGAGGAGACGATGGCGCGCAGTGAGTAGCATCAATACTATGCCAGCGACTTCTGATTTCTGACTTCTGCGATAGCTCTACGAATGAGAAGTTGGACATCAGCAACTACATAGGCGGGGTAAGTGGGATAATTTCCTGACCTGAATTCGGGCTAATTCGGTGTATGCTTCTCAGTCGAAATTATTGGGCACATACTTGTACAAGGTTGCTGCCATCGATGCCACCACGAAGGGCAAACAATTTTCCAAGCGTAAGTAAAGAAGCCGCCAGTGCATGGTTTAGCACGGCGGATACATCAGACCCTGTAGCACGTAAATGTACGATTTCGACGCTTCGCGACACTGTATTGACAGTCAAGCCCAGCGGCCCCCAGCAGAGGGTTGTGACAGGAATAGGAGATCGCACATATTACAACTCGATACCGATATCTTTCAACAACGTCTCCGTGGTATCCCACACCTCCTTCGCGATTTCCATGTTCTCTGAAGCGGCGCTGAGCTTCGTCAACGTAGCAGGCGGCATCAAGAAGGCACCCTTGTACTTCTCCGCCTGCTCGCGTACAACAGGCGCAACGGCAGCGAAAACCTGGGTGTATGCGCCTTGTGCCGGGGAGGACGTGAAGTTGTGCGATATGAAGGTGAAGAGGGATCGAAGAAACCAGCCCTGTCGTTGGGCGAACTTTAGATTACCCTCTTAAGTGGAAATAGACGTGAGACTGTGAGATACGGATTCGAACGTGAAAGGTAGTGCGCACCTGTGTTGACAGTCCCCGGATGCAGAGATACACAGATGATCGGAATGTTTTGTTCGTTCAGACGTTTCTGCAACTCTTTGATGAACAGCGCACTGACGAACTTCGAGCGAGCTGTGAATACCGACCGACAAGCATCAGTAACGACGGTAACATCGGAAAATCATCGTCCTTACCGTAACGTTTCATCTGAGCGAACGAACCGCGCTGCTCATCGTTGAAATCTTCCCGATTCCTGAACTGTACGGTATCTGAGACGAAGCGTATTGCTGCACTAGAAAGCTTCGTATATGCTGGTCAATATATCCGAGCGTGATGATAGGAGAAGCTCACATTGACAATCCGGACGTCGGAACCTTCCTCCTTTGCTGTCTTTTCCATGAGCGGTAGCAGCGTCCGAGTCCAGATGAATGGACTGATATGACTAGGAGGAGGTTCAATGTCTGTTCCACGACACAGAGACGGTTTACTCACTTGACCACCATGATGTCCTGAATATCTATTTACAGGACGAGTTAGATGTTATGAAGGCATACGGCGTCTGCATGGGGTCTTACCGTCCTTTGTCTTATTATACGGTACAAGAGTGCTGAAAACCAGAGTCAACTCGCGATCTACATGCCAGTCATGGGTGCGGTACGTACACAGCAGCACAATTGACTGAGGAAACACACCGCAAAATTCAAATATCAGCATGCGGATTTTGTAGCACAACCAGACGCACTCACCCAGGATATCCAACCTCGTCTCCTTCTCCAAGAACCTCTCCGCAGCATTCTTCGCCTCCCTCGGGTCACTAAGGTCCAGCTCCAGCCACTCCACGCTTCCCTTACCCAACGTTAACTTCGCTATAGCCGCCTTGGCCCTCTCCTCGCTCCGCGCAGCCATGTATATCTTCGCGCCATGCGTAACGAGATGCTGAATCGTCGCAAACCCAAGTCCAGCACTACGAAGAGAGACTAGGTTCAGTCTCTTCATCGCTGACTCGGCGATATAGTGTGGGGTACTCACTTTCCGCCGGTCACGATCACAACTTTGCCCTCTAGATCTGGTATGTCCTTCTCGATGTCCCAGCGCAGCGCAGTGTTCCACAAACCCATATTATGCTGTCAGTGTCAAGCCAAAAGAGTTCGAACCTTTCGGGATGGCAACTATCTATTCGATCCGCGACCAGCGGTCGTGATTTATAGAAATTTGGATGCCCGGTAACCATTTCCCACTCCTGTGCTCCTAGTGAAGCATCCGCGGACGACGACGGTAAGAAAAGAACGAGGCGTACGATCGGGTCGAGCTGCGCAATGCGGCCCGCGGCAGTGCACAGAGACTCACTCAGTCACAGGCACGGGAGTGTGACATGTCGCGTCGAAAGCCGGGAGCGTGACAGAAAGATGATCTAGAGTTGTGAAGTTCAACTTCGACTGCTTGTGATTCTACATGTAATCTGCTACTACTGATTCTACTACTACTGAAGACTCTGAGGATAGACACAATGTGCGATGACGCTTGCAAATAGAGAGCGAATAGAAAATCAATCGAGACTCGGTGAAAATGCTTTATGAGGCTTTCGTAGTAGCGGTCCTGCCTGCTACGGCTACCCTTCCCTGGCCTCCCTGTACGTTGGACGGCATCGTTGCGCTGTTGACTGCTCCAGCCCCAGCGTTCTTCTCCTTTCCGCTTTCATTCAAGCTAACACCCAGCCCTACCTCTCCCTTAATACCGTCCTCTCTCGCGTTGCCCGTCGTGACGACTACACCGCCGTCGAACGGCGGACCTTCCGCAAACGCCGAGAAGGGGGTCGCAGGACTCAGCGTAGCAGGTGTGCGCGTCGAGTTCGAGTAAGACAGCGCCGGGGAATCCAGGGGAGAGACATTGCCATCTGAACCGGAGGAGCCTCGCGCGTGGTAGGATGCATGATGACGGGTACTAGCTACGTTGGAAGCGGACGTGCTAGAGATAATGGGGACAAGATGCAAAGCAGCTGGACTGGTATCGATGCGCGTATTGGAAGGTTTGAGGTTGATACTATCCGCCATAACGTCACAAGTCGTATCGGCGTGAGCTGCACGGTGGTTGGGAGACGTATCGCGAACAGTGGAATCGAGGTGATGTTTGATCCTGTGATCGTTCTGGCTAGTGCTAGAGTTGTGTTCGACTCCACTGTAAAGACAAGTGTTCGGATCAATACTGCTGTCAACGTTGAGATTACTAGCCTGAAAATCATACTTAGTGCTGTTATTCGTGATGCTGCTCTTCGGAACCTCAGCGCCGGTTGCCGTCGAAAACCCCTGGAACGCGTCACTGCTCCTCCGTCCCGAGTAGTCCTCCGGCATCGTGGAACACCTAGTCCTCTCTTCTGACCCTTCTCTGTCCGGTCCGTCGTTACACCCGTCGTCCAGTCGCGGCAATAACTTGGATCCACTGGTGTGTGTCTGATTACGCTGTCTCGTGAAATTGAGCTTTGCATTGACGTCGTCCATGGCAAGACGTGAAGGAGGGATCGAGGGTGGTTGAGTCTGTGTGACTGGGGAAAGATGCACGCTCACGCCCGAATTCGTTGCTAGAGGTGGACCACCGCTACGACCACTGGCAGCTTGAGCGTGAAAATCCTCTTCAGACAGAGAGGGAAGCGTATTCATGAGTCTACGACCCAGGAGAACAGAGTTAGCCTTGCCAGCAGCCGATAGACTTCCATCAGGTCCGACATTGCGCGTGATCCCAGTCTGCTCCTGTCGAAGGATATGTTGCTGTAGCTGCTGAGACTGAAGATACTGCTGCAGTATATCCCTTTCCAACGACGTGAATCCATTCTGCGACCGCGTGGCCGCGGAGCTTTCCTCCACCAGGCGGCTCCCAACAGGATCCGCAAGCACCGAAGTCTCGTCGTAGCTGCCCAAATGGGGCGGAATCCTCAATGTAGGGCCAAGCTCTGCAGCGCGGGAGTTCAACATATGATCGTGTGCGACATAGGCTGGATTGGTACCGGCGTGACCGATAGCAGGAAGGGAATTCTGGGTGAATTGCTGCATGCGCTGGTGTTGATCTAGATGATGTTGAAGTGGCAACGGGGACGGGGTCATCTTGCGACTGGCGAGATGGTGTTGTGAGCGGAACGAGTCTCCGGGTACCAAGGGTACGTTTCCATGCGCAAACAATTGCTCGTATTCCAGAGGAGAGGGTATGCTGCTGGCCGGCGAGACCATGCCCGGACCACGCAGCCCGACAGGATGGAAACTCGGAGAGTGGCCGGATACAGAAGGAAGCGGAGAGACCGCGAAAGACGGCGACAAACCAGGCAAAGAGGAGTTACCCATCCCGGGTGAAGTATGAAGCTGGCCTCCTTTGAGATTCAGCAAGGCGGCTTGGGCGACGGTGAGTCGCGAGGGTGACTGATCTCCGTCACGGTTCATCCTTTCCATGCGCTGACAGATGGGAGTAAACATGAGCATGAATCATGGAACAACGGGAAACGGGAAGAAAAACATACTCTTAGTTCTCGTTGCTCGCTTGTATCAGCAAACCGAACTGAGATCCTGCACCCGGCATCAGCCCATCCGCGAACCATTCTGCCGTGCAACCTCTCGATGATTTCTTCTGCAGCAGTCCTACTTTCCAACCTGAAAACATCTTAAGCGCGATAAATATATGGTTATGAATTCAAGTGTACCTCACAAAAGCAATAACTCGCGCGGGAACGCTGAGCCTTGTCTGGAAGAACCTGGAGCTCATGATCTTGTAGGGGCTGACCAATGCGGTCAACGTCGGCTCGTTGATGTCCATAGGTAAGCCCTCCATATACAAGTTGGTTGAGCCGGTGTCTTGCAAACGTTCCATCCGCGATTTGAACGTATCGCTCTCACTCGCGCTCGGCGACACCCCGGGTGCAGGATCGGCAGGAGAGGGAGGCAGCGCAGAAGCGTACATAGTACCAGGGATCTTGTGAACGCGCTACAGATGTCGGTCAGAGAATGGCACTGTGGATGATATGAATGTGACTAACTTTCGAATAGCTTGGGTGCAAGTTGCGATATTTACGCAGCGTTTCAATACACTTCTCTGCGGCGTCGACACTGCCAAAGCTGCAAACAGCGGACAAACCTTGTGAATAACTACGTGACATAAGGAGCACAATACTTACAGAACAAAACCGTAACCACTGTAGAATAATTGTCAGATGGGGACATGTCTAGAACGCATTGCGATAACTCACGAAGGTCTGTCGCTGACATGTCTGGTGAATGTCCTCACGCTAACCACTTCGCCGAACTCTCGCGTCATGGCCAACAGCTGGTCTTCCGGGAAGTTGGGAGGAAGCCCGTTAATGTAGACGTTCGGCGTCTTGAAATCGTCTGACGCTGCCGATTGACCGCACTGCGAATCGGTAGCCGATACAGATGGGGAAGGAGACGGCCCCATGGCCCCTCGATTCTGGTACGAAGAAATGAGAGACGGAGATGCATGCGAAGACAACAAGGGAGACGGCTCGGACGGAGGAATTGGAGAGTCGTCGATCTCAATGATATGAGTGGTCGGAGTGGGAGGGGCAAATGGAGCGGCTTTACTAGGAGAGTTCGAGACCGCGGAGACTGTGCGAATGGATTCAGGATACGCGGGGATTTGCAAGGGCTTGAATGATTCCTGAGTTGGGGCTAAAACGACGAGCAACGGTCATCAAAGTGCCAGCACGAACAGATATGTCACGGCAACTTACTGGGCCCTTCGTTCAGCAATGCCGCGGTCAGACTAAGTACGTCTGATCCCGATATGCCTCCATCCGTCGCCCTCACATTACCATCGGAATTTCCCGTGGTATTGATAAATGGGAGGCTGTGTATGTGGATGGGTGCGTCAAGCAGCTTGGGCTTTATCTGGAATTGAGAGGCAGCTGGCGAGAGAGACGGCGGAGTCGGGATCGTCGGTGAAACTGCAGATAGAGTAGAGGACGAATCTAGCGTAGGGAGCGAATGTGACGAGCTCAAAGATGAGAATGCATCTTGCAGAAGCGGAGAAGTGCGAGTGGATGGGAGCGAAAACGGAAGCTGGTTCTGGCTGCGCGCCAGAAGGTTTTGCGTAAACATAGAGTCACGAGAGGACAGAGAGCCTTTCGGCGAGATCAAGGATGGCGAGAGCTGGTTCGTGGTGGGGGTATTCACATGGGGAGACTGCGATAGGGCATTCGGAGAAACTGGGGTATGCAAGTTCAAAGCGGACAGGGATGGCGTAAAGGAGAGCGGAGGGGTGCGACTGGTATCGAAGACTGAAAAAGGTTGTTGTTGCTGGGAACCAAGAGGAAGCGAATTCTGCTGGGAAGCCATATCTGAGGTGGACGAGCTTTCGGCCGCAGGGTACGTCTAAGATGAAGTCAGTATCAGAAGAAAACACGAGGAGGAGACCGCATACAAAGACTGATTTAAATATTCAGATGTCGGGGCGCAGAAATAGGAATCGGGAGAGAGCGAGAGGTAGGCAAATTGTTCGTAGAAGGAGAGATTCGGATATGTGACGCGTGATAGAGAAATGACGATAGTACAGAAGCCAAGTTTAGGGCTGGGAGTACGTATGCGATGGCGATGGTGAACGGTTGATTTGTATGGCGCGGAGAGGGCGTACGTGGATAGTCGGGGGTAGAGCTGCGTACAAGATGGTGATGAGCGTCCAAATGAGCTTGTGTGATGATAGTGGGGGTTGAAAGGAAAGGGGAAAGGGGAGAAAGAGAGCACCATCGCGCGTTCTTATAGTGGGACGGGACGCGAAGACGTTCTCCACTTCGCCGACGCGACATGAGAACAACTTCGGACGATGCGCTGCCCTCCGAGACGACGGCGCGCTGCGCGCTCCCTTCTTGGGAAACGGCACTGCTATCTGCGCCGTGAGGCCCCCTTGCCGCCGGGTCGGGTCCAGGCCGCCAGCACATGCCGGCGTCGCCCACGGGCAGCTTCTCCTTCCCAATTCGTTGCGGTGCGTGCCATCCAGCGCCACAACGTCAAACCATCCAGATAAGGCAGTCATCAATCCCTTTCCGGATGCAGTCTTCGACGCTCGCGTCCTGTCTGTCGCCGAGTGGCGGACCTCCCGTGCGCCGGTCGTGTCGTCGTGCCTGCTCTTCGCAGAGTGCATCGCCGGAGACGGCCTCATCTCCCGCCGGSACCGTCGAGGTTGGACACGATCGCACCGTCTGCCACCGTGGCCGTCCTCGAGGGCACTGGTCGATCGTCTTCCAGCTGCAATCTGCCACCCCGAGAGCCAATCATGAGCAGAAGCCGCTGCCGAAGCTTCCAAGCACCAGACACCGCGACATGTCCATCATCGTCGCTGGTTTTGCAGGTTCCCTCTTAAGTATCCCTGCATTTACATATTCATCTTCGAGATAGACGATATCATCGTTCGCACCTGCATGTCGTTTCCGACCATCTCGCGGGCGGTTGTCCTTCTTCGCATCCAAGCACTGGCGGTGCTGCATGGTCTTCACCGCGTCCGGTGTAGTTGTTTCCTGGCACTGCCATTGCATCCAGCGGTTATCCATAAGCAATGCAAACAGTGAACTAAACGAACAGGGTTGATATACCCAGAAACAGGGATATTGCTCGAGGACTGACCATGTGGAATAGCGCGACTATATACGCATCCCAGTTGGCGGAATGCCTCTATGAGCAACGGCGAATTGACTTTGGTGCCCACGTCCAGACCTTCTCTGAACGATTCCAGCTCTGCACATACACTCCTCGGCAACGTGGACTGATAAAGAGCCAAGGACATCAGCATGTATCCCCCTCCGAACTGATGAATTCACTGACTGCGATTCTGTGAACCCGGAGCTTTCCTTTGTTGACTCAATCCACAGGCAAGACTCGCTTGCGACAGAAGTCAGCATCAGACTGGAAGACGAGCGGCGCAAGTTTGAAGTAAACTGCATGACAGCTCATACATATGCCAGACATGAGACTTCTTCACTATGGCGGGTTGATGAGCTGTCTGGATGATACTGTCACGAATGGAAAATGAGGGGCCAGTATTCTCGACAAAACAACTGTATCATGCACCTTGCATCAAAGCTTGACTTGAGCATGCAGTCGCAAATGCAGATGTCCATTCGCAGATCATTTTCGAACCAGATAACGAGGAATGTCTATACAGTGCCAGTTGCCTTCTGAAGAACGAACCGAGTTCGTCGAGAAGTTGCGAAAGAGTTCGCCGGAAGGCGCCTAGAAGCGGCACGTCCAGTCACGTTCACGTGCCAACATGTCACTGGCGGTGTGTCACCCAGTCTACGAGCTTTGACAGCACGACTGCAATACTAACAGTATGGATGATGCTGAGAGCGTCAAGACCCGTTCAGTTTGGCAAGCAGGACCTGGATCATTGCACATAGCAACGAGTTCCCTGTACATAGCCTAAACGCTCATAATCAATGCCCGAAAGCATAGCCGAATCCTTGACATGACTTCCCCAATTCCGATTTCATGCAGGCAAATCGTCACACTGCACGTCCACCTCCTGCAGCACCTTCAAACTTCCGCCCACAGTTCCTCCGCGAGCGCAGAATCCTCACACACCGGCGCGTTCGGACATCCTCCAGTCCTACAATCCGTATCCACAGCAACTTCACATGCGCGTCCTGAGAGACCTCGCGAACCTTGAGTGACGTAGAAGCAAAGAGCTGCGCGGAAGCTTCCTTCGATGCGGTGAAAGCAATGACAACGAGCTTGTAGATGGTGCGAAAAGCTTTGTGCACGGATGGGATGGAGACGTTTCGGATTCCCTCTGCGAAGATATCGGTCACGAGAATTGCACACCAGGTAGACATAGCATTCACCTGTATCGACGAACCCAGGGTCCACCGCCGCAGCCAGTATTGGTACGCCGTCCCTCTCGAAACGAGTCTGTAGGGCGAGAGTGAAAAGCGCGTTGGCTACCTTGGTCACGCCGTAGCGAGCGCGCATAGGCGCGCGGCCATCCTTGTGTCTGTCGTTGAAGTCGTCTTTGTTCCGGAAGCGCAGCCACCCTGGTTCAAAAGTAGGGGACTTGACTGAACTAGAGGAAACCTGTTTCATGTGAGAAAGGGAAGTGAAAGGATGAATCGTAGTCAGAAGCGTACGTTCACAATCCGGACGTCTGCACTGAGTTCTTGTGAGGTCTTGATCAGCAGCGGCAAGAGTGTCAAAGTGAATACAAACGGACTAAGATGGCTGTAGAGATCATGGAGACGTTTCGAAGAGCTGAGCAATTAGCGGCGTGTACGGGTTAAGCTACATACTTCACCATTATCGCTTGCTGAATGTCTAGCAATACGGGGTAAGAAGGAGAGATGCGAGCGTCTTCGTGTGGACGTACTGCAAGTTTCTGGTCTAATCACATATGAACCGGATGTTCTGCCGACATAGACCTTCAGTTACGTAGAGCCCAACGTAGACCTATGCGCTTACACCCCAGCGTTGTTGACTGGTGAGCAATTTCTTCAGCTAGAGCAGTGAGAGATAGTCATAAAGGCATAGTACCAAGCACATCCGGTCTCTCTTCCATCTTCATGAAGTCCTCAGCGACTTGCATCACCTTTCTCGGATCGCACAAGTCCAGCTTCAGCCAAATAACACTTCCGTGCTTCTCTTTTGAACCACCGCCGTACCCTTCCGCTTGCAGCTCTGCTTTCATACGTGCAATCGCGTCCTTTCCCTTGGCCTCGTTCCGACATGCGAGATATACCTTAGCGTTGTGCGCGTACAACTGTTTGACAGTCTCGTATCCGAGTCCAGAACTATTGAAAACAGAATGCAACTTAAGAGTCTGAGTTGATAGGAAAGGTAAGAACTCACTTTCCACCAGTCGCGAAAATGGCTTTGCCCGATAGATCAGGTATGTCTCTCGACGCAAGAAAAGGGACCGGTTTATTCTCCTTCATTGTTGTCGAAGCTGCTCGGCGAGAATGAAGCGGCTGTTCTGTTCTTCAGAAAGCAGTGCGTGCATCACAGTTCAACGACGTTCATTCCCGACGAGTGTCCCTCTCTATATGGTCCCCTGTTTTGTCCCGCATCGCAACGTGTTTCATTCGGGAGGGCATAGTGCTTACGACATCTTGCTGGGACCCAGCGAAGACTCGAGAGGACTCGAAGTGAAGAGTTTATGAAGAGCGTCGACGAGGAGGATAAGACATGTTGATTGTTTTCAGTACAGCTCTGAAGCTCAGTGCTCACAGAGAAAGCAATACAACCCGACGTTTCTGGAGAAAGCTGGAAAAAGTCTGCCCTAAATGTTTCACGTGACTGTGACGCGACGCGTTTTGCGTGAACGCGACCAAGAACTTAGTGCGCTCACCTCACTGTCATAGCACACCATTATACCAGTCGGTGAATCGAGGCAGCTCGTTTCTCCACAATGTCGTCCGCCAATCCAGGCAGCAAACGATGGACTGCCTTCTACACCGCTCTTCAAACCGCCATCCAGCGATCAACGCACAAGTGGACGTGCGTATCATTCTCATGTAATGCTCAAACGTTGAGATCTGATTGTTATTTAGGTATGAAGACTTTACTGAGTGCTTCTCCCTATGGTGTGAAGAAGAACCTGCGTCATCCTCGACGGTGTTCAGCACCGTAGCCCAACACATGGAGTCCGGTATCACTGTACGTGCGTTCCCTCAATGTTGCCTCTTCATCTACGTTGCTAAACCGAATGTATTCTCACCGGGTTTTCTGCGCGTTCGTGTGACACAGAACAGAGTAGACGAGCTTCTTGTCCAATTCAACATCAAAGAAAACCTTGACAAAGTGCAGACGGTCGTCTCAGAAGCCAAAGCTCGGAAGAAGCAGCAGGAGCCTTACGAAGGGCACGACCTTTGGAGGGAAGACTTGCAGCCTCGCGCTGCGGTGCGTGCTCGGACCATCCCCTTGCTAGAAAAAGAGAGAGACCGGTTGAAGGAGATGTTAATCGAGGTGCGTCACGTAAATGCTGGATCATAAGGCAAGGGCTCCGTCACGGGGGTCATCGACTTATCTGCATTGTATACAGCTGGATGAGGGCAATTTGAAATTACAAGCTGAGATGCAGGCGAATGTGAGGGCCAGAGAGGAAGCTGATGCGGAAGCCACCGCGCTCCTGGATATCCTGGAACAGGTTCGTCAAAATCCATATCTTCGTCCCTATTGTCGCTGACACTCATTTGTTCAGTTGAGGGAGAAGTGGGACGAGGTTGCTGTGGATGATATTGAAGCGTGGACGTTGCAAACGGCTGAATCTATAGCGACCAGTAAGTGATGGGCTTTGGCTTGGGGATACTGTACTTAGAGATACCATTGTGTAGTATACTGGGATTTTTGTACTGTTAGTTGTAACTTGTATTGTAAAAGAACGGGAGCCCTGTATCCGCAGACTCAAAGGAGAACGATCAGCAGGGTCAGACGTCAAGTTCCGGCAACGTTTCAAGTAGGCTTGACGCACTAGTTGAAGCACTAGTACTACATGGATGATGTTACATGTATCATGATCACCGTGACTTTCCCCGATCGTACAATGAGCTTACCCTGACATCAACACTGCATAAAGCTACGAGTTTGTGTCATCTCATTGATATGCAGGTCCTCTCCATCATCTCTCTCACAGCTTGCCAACATGTACGTTGGCTCATACCCAAGACCTGACACCACCGTCAGGTCTCAAGGATACCCCGTACGCTCACTTGAGCCTCTCATACCACCGCCCACCCCAACATCACTTCCCCAACTCCCCACGCCTTCTCGTGCTGCGTTACTATTTCCAGAAGAGTGGACTGTAACGACGCACTTGGTGCCGGCAGCGTATCGACGTACCACCCCCCTCGTGCCCGTCCCCGTGATACCATCTTTTGCTCCGGGAAAAGATAAGGAGCAAAGAAAGGCTGAACTTGATGCATTGGCGAGAGAACTTGATGAGATGAAGAATAAGCAGGCGAAGGGGGAGCTCGAGCAGCTGGGAAGGGACGAGACGCTGCTATGGTGCTGCGTGAACCGTTATGTGAGGAAGCGGGACGGCAAGGGGGGAGCAGGGCAACAGGGCCTGACGTTATTCTTCGCACATGCCAATGGCTTTCCGAAGGAGGTGAGCACACGAATAATATGTTGACTTTCTGTGACAGTTTTTCAAGAGAGAATGCAGATCTGGGAGCCCACCGTACTGTACTTGACCAATGTCATGCACGAACAGAATGCTTCATACCACATCTCCGAGGTTTGGATGTGGGAAGCAGTCAACCACGGTGACTCGGCTCTGATCAATGCTGGTAAATTATCTGGAATGTGTATGTGTCCCGCGGAGACTCTGGTCCGTCGAACGCTAATGATGCTGCCTAGATGACTGGCAGGACAACGCGCGCGACCTATCTCATTTCCTTCTACATTACCTTCCAGAGGTTGCGTTGGGCCCTTTACCCATCCACCTCCCTCGTCTTTCACATACGGTGACCACGCCACGAGAGCGGTGTGGGTTCCCCGACCGCACAGTGGTCGCTGTGGGACACTCTTTCGGAGGATGTTCGTTGTAAGTGAAAGCCACTTTCGTAGTCGTTTGCTTGATCGAATCCCTCTCGTAGAGCGTGGGCTGCAAGCCATGAACCCTACAAAAGACTATTCTCTTCGCTCATCCTAGTGGATCCGATCATCGCTGACAGAAAGCCAACGCCGACTGGTGAATTCCTGGATTACATGGATCCTCACATTGTTCCAGCTTTGCTACGCAGAGACCACTGGACATCAAGGTACTGCATGGATAATTGCGATAGCTTCAGCAGGTGCTGACTGTCTATGTTATCAGAGCAGAAGCACTCGAACTCTTCAAGTCTTCACCTTTCTTTCGAAGGTGGGATCCTGCTGTTCTAGATATTTACATTCAATGTGGCATCTATGACGATCCTAAGGGTGGCGTGAGGCTCAAGATGGAGCCTATACACGTAGGTTTTACGAAGACTGATTTTGTTGTCTTCTTGATATATGTGACTCGTATAGGAAGCCATCACTTTCGCCGAGAAATTGAGCTCAGCGGAACCGTGGTATCACCTGTGCAATATCGACGAGCGCGTTAGACTGAAATTCATCATGCCATCTGGTGGCGGTCAACCCGGGGGCCCAGAGTATGTGTGCTGTCCTCTCTATTTCACCGGGTACTGACTGCTTTGCCTGTAGACAGATCAAGGAGAAGCAGCGTCTGGTCTGGAGACGTCCAGTGAATTCATGCAATGTGATCAATGCCAATGCTGGTCATCTCATAGCGCAAGAAACGCCGAGACAGCTCGGTATGTCATTGCTGTTTTGTGCTCGCTCGCGCAGACATTGACATCATTGCTATTTGCAGCGGCAGATATCCATATTTTTTTACAGGAGAATCACGCAACCCTCAAACACAGACTATGAAGACTCTTCACAACGCTCAGAATCTAGCAAAGTAACCTCTTTGCGCATTGCTCTACAAATGGAAGTTGGGATATCGACGAGTATCTACATGTTGTACATGCCTCGAAGTCAGGATACAATGTACATTGCTGTGAATTCACGTATTGGTATTTCTTGTATCAATGATATCGATGAACCTAATGTGCTCTTCTGCCTAAGAAATCAATGACCCACGACATCCTTCAACTGAGTTTTCGGTATCGCTGCTGCGAAAGCCAATTGTTTAAGGCGGTTATGGGTAGCCTGCTCATAAGCAAAGGCGAGCGAGATCAGCTGGAACTCCGAGAACGCTGTACCCATGAACGAGATGCCAAAGGGCATGTTGGGACCCATTGACCGAGTAGGTTCTGCGGGCGACAACGCGACACTAGCAGGCTGGAAACCCAGTGGAACTGGACTCAAATTGTCAAGTCAAGAAGCATACGCCAAAGCTGTATAGCTTACCTGTGATGACCGGGTATCCGGCAATGGCTGCCGGACCAGATGCATCATTAGAGGGAATGAGGATCGCGTCTAGGTTGAATTTTTTGAGAGTCGCGTCGATACCGCGAGTCTGCCCCAAATCTTTGTCGGCAGCAAGCGCATCGAAGTAAGCTTGATCCTGTGTGGTATTCTCAGATGCGATGAAACTAGGGTAGGGAGTCGAGTCAGTGCACTACAACACACTACAGGAAAGATGTTGTACATTGACTGGTCGGTCCAGAAGGGCGCGACTAGCTCTTCAGACGCATGAGCAGTGTTGAACGCGATTAAGTCCGCAAGATTTTTGACTCCAGTGGGAACCTCTAAGAGTCCTGCAATATATTGAGCCACGTCGACCTACCAGTGACGTCGATTAAATTTGCACGATATCGCATGCAGAGACCGTCCTTACCTTGAAGTCAGCCATCAGAACCACGGTCTCGTTTCCGCTAGCTTCGAATTCTGCGCTGTCCGGGAACTCAGCAGGGTCGACAATGGTAGCACCGAGCTGACGGAAAGTGTCCAGCGACGCATTGAACGCAGCGACAATGTTTTGATTTTCTCTAACAAATAGCGCCCTGGGTACTCCCAGACGAGCACCTCTGAGAGCGTTTTTGTTCAGAGCCTTCGTGTAGTCAGGGACCGTGGGTGGCTGGGCAAGTGTAAAATTGTCCCGAGGGTCCTTGCCTGCGATGACCGTCAGAATAGTGGCTGCATCAGCGACGGAACGGCACATTGGTCCAACGGAGTCTTGACTGATATAAAAATACATTAGTCCAACGAAGACGAAGCATAAAGCGATGCTCACTGTACGGATATGGGGATCACTACAGTCGAAAATGAGTGATGTACGTGTTAGATCGGTTGACGAGCAAATACGAACCTCCGGCTCTCGATGTAAGTCCGACTGTAGGCTTGATACCGACTAGATTGTTATTATTACTGGGAGAGATGATGGAGCCATCCGTCTCTGAGCCGAGAGAGCCCGCTGTCAGGCCAATAGCAGTGGCGATACCACTACCAGAGCTCGATCCAGAGGGGTCACCAAGTGGCACATATGGGCTGGATGATTGCCCTCCACGTCCGGAGAATCCAGAGGGGACGTTACCACGGAAGTTTGCCCATTCGCTAAGAGCTGCCTTGCCTAGGATTATCGCGCCCGCAGCGCGAAGTCTCGCTGCCACGCCTGAGTCCCGAGGGACAACAGAATCCAGCAGTGCGAACGAACCTGTTTCGCGAATGGGAGCCGAATAATGGCTTGAAAGGCGAGGGAAACATACCGGCAGTTGTATTCATGCCTATGTACAACCCTGTCAGTTGCTGCAATTCAAATGAAGATCAAACGACTAACCCTCTGAATGCATTGTAGCGATATTGTCCTTGACGAGAATTGGTATGCCGTGCAGAGGGCCACGAGGTCCCTTGAATTTCCTCTCGTTGTCCAACGTTGCAGCTTGGGCTAGAGCACTGGGATTCGTCTCAATGACGGCGCGCAAAGTTGGACCTTGAAGGTTGACTTCTTCGATTCTCGCGAAATAAGCCTATGGCATCCGTTATGTCAATGAGTGCTCGGTCCAGTGATTATCAAAAGCTGACCTTGACCAAATCCACACTGGAAAAATGGCGGTTCTGCAGTCCGTCTTGCAACTCGGCAATAGAGGCTTCATAGAGGTCGGGAAACGCGACAGTTTGAGCTACAAGGATCTCGTCCTGTGCTTCAGCTTGACATATCAAAGCGAAAAGAAAAAACAGAAGAGCTGCGAAGAGCATACTCTTCAATCCTGCCCGTTGCATCGTGCTTGCAACAGATGTTCAACGTTCGGTAGCTCGTGGAAGTTCACGTACTGTGCTGTAGTCGGCATCAAGGCCCCAATTTATACCCCCACTGACACTATCGCGTCGGCTGCTTATCGGAAATCGTGACTCCTGCGTGAGACTCTTACTGCGTGTTGACCATGAGAACGAGAAACCAGTGCAGTATATATGGGAGGTTCGTGTGAGTACCAATGGGCGTAAAGCTGAGCTACTGCGATCTGTGCGATCCTTCCACAAGGGTTTCTTGGCGGATGTCTGTCCCGCCGACGGCGTTGTAATAGCAGGTTTGAAACCCGCTGGTTGGGAGCGTGTTTTGACCAAACCCATCCAGGATGAACGCAGGGATGTATAAAACTTAGGAGAACAACACCTGTTACGAAACTTGATGGTCAGCCTAATGATCTGGGGAAGTTGATGGTGGGAACGGAAGCACCCTTCACTATGCTGGAAGCTAGTCATAGTAAACAATTCTGTTCGAGTCCTGGAAAATCTCACGGACAGAAATACCGAAGCACTCATGTAGTGCCAGAGATTCAAGTCGGTCAGAGAGAGAGAGAGAATGCTTTTGGCTATTAATTAGTATTAAACATGTATAGGCGCTTGTCGAACGCGCAATTAGACGCCTGAGCGGCATCCACATTTGGCAACGCCGCCGCCGGTGATATTTCTTCTGCGAGCAATTTGCACTTCACAGTAACAACACATGTATGTGACCCGTGAAGTGGATATCATGATATCCAACATATCCCCTCACATCCAGCAAGGCTATTCCAACATGTCACGTACTTCCGTATCCGACTCAGACGATCAGCTGGATATTTTTTATTCATGTCTTTCAAGTCCAGCATACTTGTGCATTCACTACTGTCTTGCAGTCAACCTTTATGCTGCACTTCAGACCCCTCATTCGCTCTTTGACGTCACGATTGTTGCAGCCACGAAATTGATTGAATCACTACGGGCGGCAAGTCAGCGTTAATGTTGTTGCCGCTCCCTTCTGGTTTTACTTGTATATTTGGCTATCGAGCGGTAAGCTACATTCATTCATGACAAGTCTTCCAAGTACTGAAAGTTCAATAGACAGTTTAATATTGAGGTCCGGTATGATTATTGGACTGCCAGTCGCTGCGCAATTCGAGCTTCCTACTTCGAGCACCGATCCTGTAATCACGTTAGTGAGACATGCATTGCGAGGCAGCGAAAACGAACTCTTAGCAGCCCATGGTCAAGATGCACAGAATGCTTTGGATGCGTTACACCATGTGAGTCAAATTAATTGAAGGTCAGAAACAGTTCATGGAGATCATGATACCAGATTTTGGACACGTCTTCCTTCTCGATATTTTCTGAGGAGCATTCAGTCCAACCCCGATTGCGCCGATTACTGCTCAAACTAGCTCTGCAGTGCCGCAGCGTTCCTTCGCAGCTAATTTTGCGAGATGCTCAATGGTCCTCCATGGAGGGGCGTGGTGGCGGCGCGTTTGCTGATATCTACCGTGCCAAATATAGAGGCAAGACGGTAGCTGTGAAGAGACTGAGGGTCTTTCAAATGACAGATGATGTTGCTAAGAACGACCTTATCAACGTATGCTCTATCACAAACCCATCATCGCGATTCAATTGACCCTTTACTTCCCAGTCGCTCTACCATGAATCTTTACTATGGCGTCATCTCTCCCATCCGCATATTCTACCTTTCCTAGGTATTGCTGATGACATTTTCAACGAGTCCTTGTGCATGATCATGCCATGGTCAGAACATGGGAATGTCCGCGATGTTATTCACAACTGGAAAGAAAACGTGAACTCATCCATTCAAGATCTTTTCATCAGCGTTCACACATGGGTGAGTCGTCTTGTCTCGAATACACTCTACGGAAGTCTCACGCCCACCGTAGCTCAACGAGATTGCTTCCGGACTCGCCTACCTTCATGGTGAAGATATCAATATCGCGCATGGAGATCTTCGCGGGGTCAGTTTGTCTTCCATCGCTGCCTATCTCCAATCCTTACAGCTCCTCTTCAGGTCAATATTCTAATCGATTCAGAGTATAAAATACGCCTCGCCGATTTTGGGCTTGCTGTCTTCGCTGGAGATAGCTCAAACCACTATGCCTCCGTACGGGGTGGCGCATCACATTGGCTTGCGCCTGAGATAATAGACCCGGAGGCGTTTGGCATGAGCTCCAGCCGGCCGACATTTGCAGCAGACATATACTCGTTCGCATGTGTGTGTATTGAGGTATTTACATAGTCATCACAAAATCCCTCCTCAGATCTGATTTATGTCTTGGCCGCAGCTATACACATCGCAAGCTCCGTTCTCTGGATGGAACTCAACGACAGTTCTGTTGCACGTTCTCCGCGGAGGACGACCCGCCCGCCCGGCTTTTCATCAGACAGAGGAGATGTCTGAGCAATTGTATGCTCTTCTACAACGATGCTGGGATCAGTCGTGGGACAAACGTCCTACAGCAGAGGAGCTTTCGCAAATGCTGTCGGGCATGATGCCGTTGTTACTCGGCCAGCAGGGCAGCTCTCTAGATACTGAAAACCCTCGTCCGGGGCCGGATGTCAATTTACATCCAAGACGTGTCAGGTCCCTGAATGTCGGAGACAAACCTATCAAGAACACATCTGCTGACGTGAAGTCAGAGGTTATTGATGTCGCAGAGCTCCAGGGTAAATGTCCCTCTACTGGTCTTGAAGCCTTGTATTCACAATAGTCTTCTGAAACACCACAGAGAGTCCAAAACTGGTGCCTCTGCCAGATGTTACTGGAGCACTCAAAGCAATTGGAGCCGGTGTGCGGGCTTTCACGAGAGACATAACATGGATCATGAATGGCCTCGACGAGGTCGCAAAGATTCATCCTGTCATATCAGGTACGATAGAACTCTTCTATCTGTCGTTTTTATCTAACAGCTGCTTTGCAACTTCCTAGTCGCCACAATTGCGTTCCGTATAGTCATTGACCTGGAAATGACACGCAGGGAGAATGATACACGCATCCAGTATATATATACTGAGATGAAGGACATGATGATTGTTCTCTTGCAGTATGACTCCTCTAGGGCTATATTGCTAAACTCTTGCACTGTGCTCACGCAACGTATTACACAGACTCAAAGATGTCATGGAGCTGAACGATCTCGGTCCCGATGGAAATACTCTTGCTTCCAAGCTGGAGCCCTTATGTCGGCAGGTGGCAGAAGACGTCAAGGCTTGCGCAAACACTTGTGATGCCTTCCTCAAGCAGTACCTACTTCCAAAAGTTCTCAAGATGGAGGAATGGTATGACCAGCTTGTCAGCTATGTTCTGATATTTGCACGAAAGAGAAGCGAACTTCAGCTTGCCGTTGCTATACACACGGCACGGACTGGCGACGAGGTAGCTTCTGCGCTCACGTCTTCATTCATCAGCCAGCGGTGAGTCTTTCGATCTACGACATGGTCATAGCAATACTCATTATCTCTCGAAGCATCGAACTCTTCTCGCAATTGCTCCGTCAGCACACGCCGTCGCAGGAGTCTCTCCTACGAGAAGCTGTGTCCTTTCGTGGCGGGGTACAAGCCGTGATGAACAACGAAACTGATGCACGAGAACTACTGAAGATGCAGGAGGCTATTCGCTCTGATCTAAATAGAGGTGATCTTGAGAGCCATGTCCCAATGACGTATACAGACTTCAAGGAAATTCTGGCGCAGACTTGTAACAACATTGTCACCCAAAACATGACTGTCTTCGGCGTCAAATACGACTTACTCCTTCGGAAACTCAACGAAACTCCCTCTCTCCCGGAAGCCGAACGAATTCCCTCTCTTATAACAGGTCCGTACGACCGAATCAAAGACTATGTGAGGCATTACGTTTCATCATATGGTGGTATCGCCTGGACTTACCTCAACGGCTCAAATTTACAGAATATCAGATCCCTTTGGAAAGAAATGGTAATCGTCGAGTACCCATGATATGTTTTGAGGTACTGATTTCGATATGCAGGGCTGGCGAATGAGCGTAAAATCGTCGCATTTTATTCATGCTCTACATGATCTGTTCCAGGAGCAGAAGTACGACGAAGGATTGCTCGAACCGGCGTCCGAGGGGTGGACGTTGGACTATTTAGAGGATCGTTGGCATCGGTCGATTGTCGAGGCTATCGACGATGACAGGACAGGCTTTGTGACCATAGCTAAGCTCAATCGCTTCACTGATGCATGCTTTCCCGGCTGGAGGTGGGTCTTACACACATATCACACTGCCGATGAAACACTGAGTCTGTAGCCTGGTACGGTGGTTGAGCTATTGGGCTATCGGTGTGTGGTCATTCCTATCTTCGTTAATATACAACTCATTTATAAATATTCACAACATTAGGCTGGAGCATAGCGGCACATGGATATCGCGCTAAGATTCGCGACATATCCGCTAAAATGCACACCATAGTTCCATACATATTGCCAGAAAACCGGAAATGGGCCAACTCTTATCTGGATATCATGTGGCGTTTTATAGAAGAGATGACAAGCGGGCTTCAAGACCTCGAAGTACATTCAAAAGATCTTGCTACCGAATTTCAGCCCTACATCTCTCACGAAGAGGACCGGATGAAGGTCAACTTGACAATCATCAAATACTCCATAGATGCACTGGACACGGTCTATGCAGTCACTGGTCCAGGTAATCTAGAAAACGTGAGCCTCTAATCATCCGTTTGCCACGCTGCTTTATTGACGGAGACACAGCATATTATGACCCTTCTCTACTTGCTCCTTGATCGAGATCTGCAGTTGTTCAAAGCAGCTCAAATCCAGATTCTCCATCCCAGGGAATTGCAGGATGCAGCCACGAACATCCTACGAGTGAATAACGTAGTGAACAATCGCGTCAAGGATCTGACAGGTAAGCAGTCATCGATGTTTCAGAAGATCAAGATCACAGATGAGCTCAATGTGCAATTCACAGTTTTGTTCAATCAGAGAGATTTAGACCTCGACTATCACTTCGAAGTTTGTGCGTATGGCCTTGTACGTCAATTGTTCTTCTCGCTGGTCATGTGCGTTGACGCCATATCCTTGACCAGTTCAAGTACATCCATGATTATGAGCCGCTGTGGGTCTTCGACAAGCGTATGGAAGTTGACGACTTCCAGCCACTACTGGTGCTGCCAAATTATCTGGATGAACGCGAATCTACCGCTCCGGAAGCGTTAGTAGATGTTGCCTTACTCAGGTACCCCACAACACAAGAGCGGACCGCCTTCGCATACCTTGCCCTCGATGCTTCGGCGGAAGATACTCACCGTGACGAGTCACTGCCATTTCATGTCATGTAAGCCCTGTACATAGTACATTTTGATCGATAGTCGCTGACTTGACTGCTACACAGACGAGGGCTGTGGTACGGATTCTCGTACACGACGACCATGTATCCCACGAATTGGATGGTAGCTTATGATCTCGACTTTCTTTCCGAGTCTTCCGACGGCCGAGCTATTTCATCCACCGGTACACACGTGGAGCATGGCGATTACATGTTGACCGGTATTCTCAGCGAGGCCCCAGACGGAGCTGTCATCCTCAAGCTTCAAGTGACCTACGAGTCGGACGCGAGGACAGAGTATTTGACGGGTCAACTCCAGCCCGATGGATCCATCCTTTGCTCCCTCAGCTGGGGCGAAGATGAGTTCTATGCTGTCCCTGTCCAGTGCGAAGTCATTCTCCGGCGAGTTTCCTCGGACGTCATGCGTTTGCGCCCGAGCCCTTGGGAACTCAGCCAGGATTCAACAAGGGCTCGTGCTCTGTGGCGCTTTGCCCTTCAGTCAACCTTGCACGAGGTCAGGAAGAAAAACTGGTCTTGGCATTACTTTGCAGAGCGACGTCGTAGGCGAAAGAGGACTGTCGATCTCATGATGGCAGCTTCTTCGGTCTCCCTCGTCAATCGACCCACTGACGAAGAGCTCGCCGCTTGCCGACAGTCGGTGAATACCTCCGACGCATTACTCTACAAGAGTCTAGCAGATTATTTCAAACTCGTGGGGCCGAATCATAGGTAGGGAAGTCCGCCACATCTACTTGTCACCGGTTGACATCGTTTAATAGTCTCATTGCATCTTGCGATGAATGTGGAAGCAGACTGGACCAACACCGCTTTCTTTGCCTGGATTGTGTATCTCCGCAGCTGACCATCTGGCAGACGTACGATACATGCAGTCAGGCTTGCTTTAGTCGGTCCCGTGAAAGGGGACAAAACGCACCGCACGATGCATCCCATGATATGCTAAAGCTGCGCTCAGCACCGCACGCCAGCGATTTGCCGATGGTCATACAGAAAGCATCGCGAGCTGCGAGGTGGATCAAATCCAATGATGACAGGAAGGAGGAAACCGCGCAATTCCAACACTCCTGCAATGCGTGTACGCAGGTCGTCTCACCGCCGGCTTGGTATTGTGTGTCCTGTATGTCCTTCCACTTATTCAACTTTTTTTGTCGTTGGCTCACAAGTGAGACTTAGGTGACTGCTTCATCTGTGATGATTGTGAAGAGAATGATGTGTTGTCGTGTGTTGCCTGTGGCGAGAGCTACACACCGCTCATGCTCGAGAAGTATGCCCCTGGTGAGTACAGAATATTATATGGTTTGACCGAATGCACGATCGAATGTTCATTGTGTCTTAGATCATACCTTCAACTTCATATGCAGCACCTGCTCATGCAATGACATATCTCCTTACGAACACGACACTTCCAGACAACATATGCTCTCACACTCTTTACTTCGCTTTAAGCCGGGACTTCGGCAAGAACCTGCAAGTCAAATTTCTCAACCAGTCGTGGCGATACTGCCTACCTTAGAATCAAAAGTGGCGAACATGGACAATAGGTTGATCGAGCTGACGGAACGATTTACGAAGATGGAGCGTATGATGAAAGACATGATGAGGGTTCTCATGGCCAGGCTACCGGATGTCAGCTGAAGATAAGTTCTACTACGATACCTATGTACTCTATTTCGACGCCGGTCTCAGCAGGTATTCTGCATTCTGCTCGCGTTCTTCACATCTTGCCGGACGTCTCCTGGTGCTTCTTCGCCAACAATGCCTTTCCCGCACGACTTGCATTCTGCCTGCCCAGACGGTCAGATATCCATGCACCAATGTCGACCATTTTGTCCAGATCTCCTGCAAAGCTGTATTTGCTTCCTTGCAATGCGTACATGATGTCTTCAGTTGCGACATTTCCAGTTGCACCTGGTGAGTACGGGCATCCACCCAAGCCGCCAACGGCGGCGTCGAATGTGCGGACGCCCATGTCCAAAGCTGTCACTACGTTGGCTACGGCTGTGCCGAAAGTATCGTGGAAATGACCCTGCGCGGATTTGAGACAGGGATCGACGCGCTCAACATGAATAGACACTCACAGCTAACTTTTCAACCGGAAGGCCATTAGATCCGCTCATCACGGTCTCCAGCATTGCGCGCACTGTCGTCGGGGTGCCTGTGCCAACTGTGTCTCCAAGGCTAACCTCGTAGCAGCCCATGTCAAGTAGGGCGCGGGAAGCCTCCTTGACTTTGTTGTAGTCGACCTTCCCTGTGTATGGGCATGAGATGACAACGCTCACATATCTAATGACAACTTAGGCGAGATACATGGAGAGATCCAATGACTTCTGCTCACCCTCGTACACGCAGCCCCTTGTCAATCGCTTTCCGAGTGACAGACTCCAGACGGGCTAAACTTTCTGCGATGGTACAGTTCGTGTTTGCCTTGGTAAAGGCGTCGGTGGCCGCAGTGAATATGGCGATCTCATCCGTTGGTGGTGGCGCAGGCGACGATGGCGGGTATTTCGAGAGCAAATCCAACACCATTTCAAGACCTTTCATGTTGGGAACGAGTACGGGATAACGGTGCCCGGGTAACCGTTGCATTTGGGATATGACCTCCGCAGTTCCAGCCATCTACATAGCAAAGTAGTGAGCTACCATAGCATACAACCAATTAGCGTGAAATTTACACACCTGCGGGACCCACTTTGGACTCACAAAACTCCCCGCTTCAATTATTGTCATTCCTGCTGCCCCCAGACGATTGATGAGGTCGACTTTAACCTCCGGAGGGATGACCGACTTCTCGTTCTGTAGACCATCCCGAGGTCCTACCTCCACGATGTTGACATGGTTGGAACGAGAAGCTGCAACGGCGTACGTGCGGTAGCTTGGCAACCTCTGCGTTGCGGAGCGTCGTATGGCTGCTGAAGCTCGCTGCGAGATCATTGGTGTCGGAAATTTGAACAGTAGTATGCGACTCGAAGAACTTAAGTGAACAAGGTCGCGTGGGGCGGATCTTGGCTTCCCGGGCACCCGCAAATGGTCATGAGGGCCTTCTCCGACTCGCTAGTGACGCGTACTTCCAGCATCAACCAGGGCAATAAAGTCAAGAGAGAATACAATTAGCTGGGAGTATCTTCGTATTGAGACAGATTCGTATTGAACAAGATCAGAAGACGTGGAGAGGACATTCTGACCAGGAGCATCAGCATGGAAAGCAGTGTAAGGCCATATAGGTTTGAGACCGATCTCTTTTCGGTCCTTGTCGATTAGTGGTTAGATCATCACGTTGTGGCAACACAATTCCGTGAAGACGCAAGCTCGAATCCTGCCTGGGACATAATTTTGGCTCTTTTTGCTTCTCGGCTACATCGATTCCTAGACCACTAACAACCTGTTGTTCGCCGGCAGAAAACAACTGTGACTATGATTACATTCGATACATTTTGTGTTATACTGATGACAAAGTCCCATGCATGCAAGAAAGTCCTACACATGATCCATAGTAGAGAAAGTTGGGGCATTCGGGGATACATCTACGTCACTCAGCTCAATGACTTCTTCGATAGTGTCCAGGTTGGGGTCATGATTCAACGGTTCAGTGTCATATCGTACACCGTGATTTTCGGAGGACCCCTCACTCGACGAATGGTTGAATTGCAACGACATGTTGATCCGCGAGGTGAAGAGGAATGTCGTGGAGTCGTTCGCGCTCGATCCGTTGGTCCCATTGGGAGTTCGTGTATTGCCTGCGCGCTCTTGGAGATTCAGTATGACTCGCGACATCATGCTGACTGAGATGCTGCTTGCAGCTGTTGAGAGTGCACCTCTCAATGCGGGCTGTGGAGTATAAGACACGGAATTGATATCCGTTCGGGCGGAATAAACATACCGTCCAGAACTAGGATACGGATATTAATGTTATTTGACAGAAGTGGTTGAGAGAGAAAACACCTTACATAGAAAGTGAGTGTGTTGGCAAGGTTCGCGACAGCCATTACACTGCAGGAAGGTACAAGGATTAATGATGCTGATGTACCTTGAAAGTCGTGAAGATCAACGGACTCACGCGAAATAGATGGCACCTGAAGGGAGAGAAATCAGTCTTGTTCGCGGGGCGTCGGCGTGATGTCAAGGCACACTCACCGTCTCTTGCTATCAGAAGAATAAGATCGTTCAAGTTGCCTATTCGGCTTCGAGTGACCTCCTTATACGATTTGTATAGGGTGAGGGACACTATCATAGAGTCGAACAGAAACAGGCACTCCCATGCAACTGCGATACCTGTCCGTGCGGTCAGCATCATGCACAATACTAGTACATGGAGTCTCGCCAAATATCACTTACGGATAGCTCTGTTGCGTGCCGAGAAGCGGGTATAGATGTTAGACATACGTATGCGGCGAATAAAGCAAAAACGTGCTACTCACGCGACCTTCCCAGAGGCAGCGTGACACCCATACGAGATACTTATCCCCGCATCTTGGTCAGCTATTGCCCACTGAAACGAAGCCACGTTCAACGTTCAACCATGCAGAATCCATAGAATGCAAGAAATTCCACTCACACCGCTCACGCCTATCAATAAGCCAGAAACGCATAAAATCATTACCAAGACACGACGGTCTCGTCCCCACAGGGCATACGTCCGCATCGTGAGTATGTCTGAACGGAATGTGCGTGTTAGAAATAAATCAGCAAAGGTGTTATCAAGAGCTCTCACAGCAAACTATCAGCTGCGCGCAAAAGATGACGAGTTGTCGAAAGATAGCGTATTCCTTGCAGGACTGACGAGAAATTAGTCTTAGTCTCTGGAACAGGCACAGGCAGCAGCATTACATGTATAGTCTTGAATGGTGTAAAATTGCCAACGTTCACAGCGATGTCCTGTGAAGAATTTGAGTAAATGACCTGCCAATATCGACAGAAGTTGCTGGCATACCGCAATTACAGAGAAATAACGATTTAGCAGGAATGGCCACGACATGACGAGCTTGGGTTTGCTCCAGATGTGTGTCACCTCGCTGCTTAAAGTAATCAGGAAGTCATAGTACAGGATAACTGTGCGTCCTGCAATTCAGTAATGCAGCATTGACTACAGAGTTGCAAAAGACCCACCAATGCCCAGCAAATGAAGGTAATTGTGGACACGGCTGTTCAGGCGAATTGAGATAGGCTGGAACTGGAACGAGGAAAGACTCGGTACGCACATATCGGCCAGCGGGATCGACTCATCTCCATCCATTTCACACCAAAGGTGCCCCAAATCGGGGCTGCACCTGGCGGCTTGGTGTGAAGGGTTAACGTGGAGGAGGAGGGGGGACGAGGAACATAATCTAGCCGAGTGACAGGGTCTCTTATATGCGCCCATGTGAGCCACCCGCATGCACCTGCCGATGCTCTTCCCCATCTGGGTGTGTAAATGCACACGCCGCCGCAGGCTACGTGAATGGCAGTCATACAATCTTCCACAAATTGTCGCTGTCGATGACTAGAGCGGCGGTCATATTGTGCCTCCTTGGATACGTCGACAGCGAGAAGTAGATTCTGCTGCTTTACTTTGTTATGTTGAACGCGCTGAACTGACGTTACTTGGCAGATGATCATCGTGGGAATCACCATCCAGGTGACATTCGAAGGCGGTGAGTCTGATGTACGACAGGTGGATTCCCCGATGATTTGACTCTCAAGAATACAACAACAATGGTCGTCGCTTTGCGTACGATTAGAAGGTGGTAGGAGGTGGTACTAGCCTGGAAGAGGTGTTGATGTGCCATCAATGAGAATTGCTGGATTACTGTGATCACTGTTCGAATCTGCGGTGCATATCAGATAAATACGTACCTGGTCCTTTTAGAGACATATACGCATTCCCAGATGCCGGAGGAACACGGAGCCAAACCAGCTGTACCTTCCATATACACAGTATAAGATTGAATGACTAGGGTCCAGACGTCCAGGTCTCATTGGAATTGAGATCTTTCGAGTTCATGAAGAAGGTTTTGAATGGGCGGTCAGTGACTGACCTTGGCCACTCCACTCGAGCATCCTCCACTTTCTCGAGACCAGATGTAACCCGCGCCCGAACGGAGACATGAACTATTCGCAGTCATGAACGGTGAGCATACCTCTGAGAGGTACAAGGTCGCTTGCATACCTACTGACGATGAACCCTGGTCAAATGTCGAAATGGGGCGGCGCACGTATCCGAATACCCCGTGCGAGTCCGTCAACCACTCAGCACCTATCTGCCGGCACTTGCAAACGTCGAACGTCGAAGTCCTGGGCCGCCGGGAAAGGGATGCGAAACGTTGTTCATCCGCAAAGTGAATCTGTCAGCTGTCACTTCAAGAGGAAACTTAGATGACAGAAGGTCCAACCTCTCTAAAAACGGGTACGTTCTTTCATTGACAAGCTCATGATGATTGGGAACATTGTTGTAGTGTTCAGATGTCGGTCGTCCTTGAAGAACTAAGAATTATCAGATGATCAGATGACGAGACTTTGGATCTGTCGTACAAAACTCTTACATATCAGCATTCAGAATCTCCGAGACGATACAGTACAGATACACGCACATATAGGTGCCAAATGAACGGGATAACGGAGGTACATACCCTGTCAATGTCACGCCTAGCAGCTTACTACACCCCAGAGTAGAGCAATTGAGCTCCAAGAGCACGCTTTGTCGGCACCACGAGTCTCAATAGTCTGCAACGTGATGATGCTAAGCGGCGATGGCAAATGAACAACAGAAACTCACCAACGCTTCTAACGTGTTTAAGGGTAGGTGTCCACAGAACTCTAGTACGCACGAATCGGTGTGATCAGGTATGATTGAAGGTTTGCACGACTTCCTATCTCGATCGAGCGTTAACTTTGTTGGCCGGGCCTTACACCTTACATGTGAACTATTGCCCGAGAAGTACAAAGGCCTGAGTAAATCGTAGCACGTCACGACCAGAAAGAACCAGCAGGCATTGTCGCCTTCGTTCCCGCGATGGAATTGCCTGAGACTTCTTCAGACATGTTCAATTGAGCGGTATTGCCAAAACCCCGCACTTCGCGGATAAGACTGGGCATGGAGGCGTACTCACGGGATCCAGGACACGAAAGGGAAGTGCTTTGAGATTGTGAAACTGATGCGGGATGTAGCGCGCATTGGGGAGGAATGATTGCTAACGACCAACGTTCAGCTATGCAATCTGGAGCTCAGGTCAGGTCACGCCACTGGCCGTGATCTTCGAACACGCCCCGAGGACAACCCGCGGACACTCGCGATCGCTGTGGGGCATGTGTGGACCCCCCCCCCCCTGCAAGATGCGCAGACGAGTGGTACGACCATGTTCGAGGCTCCAGTCCAGATTGAAACGCAAAAAACGAGCAGTACCACCATTGAAATTAGGGCCCAGGTGTTCGTTCATCTAGAGCAGGCACATCATGCATCATCGGCCACAACTAACAGTGGCCGTCGTCCTTATGCGAATGACGTTGTCTATGAATACCGATCCGCGCGAGTCCGTAGTCCTCCTGAATAGTTAACAGGGTATGACTCTATGCGACCGGAAGAAGCGCTGGGTCAACCCAGAAGGTCAATATGATAAGGTGGGAGGTATCACGGCTCTGCCACTCACCGGCGGAGGATTGAGAAATCTGCCAACACGGTAGAATAGGGTATGTTCTCTCCGTGCAGCACACGCGCAAACTGACGTCGACATGTTTGTGACAAAAATGCAGACTTTCGTTGCAAAACGGAGGAAGCACAGGTCTCGCGACGGCTTGCATAAGTGTCCATTATCTGAATACACTTGGGAGGGCTACATTGTCCTGATTGGCATACAGTAACATGATGGCAGTTGCGAAGAGAACAGCCAAACAAAAATACAAGTACGAAACAGGGGTGACATACGTGACGTGACGATGAGCAAGATCGTGACGCGATTGTGACACTATTACCAGGTGATCGATTTTGGTGCTGATCTACTATGATCGGCTATTTCCGGGAAGCCATAAGAATCGAACAGCTGCTCTCAATTCTCCCTCCCAACCCTCATCCTCTATCTTCTATCGCAATGGCCAACGTCTTTGTGAGTCCAAATATTCTTCAGCTGCGATCCTGCTTCAACCATCTCCCCACTATAACTTTTTGGTGCAATTTCTTCTGGTGATCAGGGCTGATCAGTGTGTTTGCGTCTCTTGCCATTTTTTCCTGTATAGTTCGATATCACCATCGGCGGCGAGCCCGCTGGTCGCGTCACCTTCAAGCTGTACGACGATGTGGTTCCCAAAACCGCCAAGAACTTCCGTGAGCTCGCCACCGGCGTGCATGGTTTCGGTTTCTCTGGCTCCAAGTTCCATCGCGTAATCCCCAACTTCATGTTGCAGGGTGGAGACTTCACCCGCGGAAACGGTCAGCTCCACCGCTTTATTTTCCACCACAGGTGCCCTTGACTGACTTTTTCACTTGACAGGAACTGGTGGAAAGTCCATCTACGGCGAGAAGTTCGCTGGTGAGTGGATATGCTACGGTCGTGCCTCCTGTCGGGCGTAATTTCTCATTGATATGTCTGCCTGCAGATGAGAACTTCCAGTTGAAGCACACCAAGCCCGGTATCCTTTCCATGGCCAACGCCGGAAAGAACACCAACGGTTCCCAGTTCTTCATCACGACTGTCGTCACCTCTTGGCTCGATGGCGCCCACGTCGTTTTCGGTGCGTGTCCCTTCTGTAGACCTCTTGTATCTTGCGCTGACCCATCGTTGTATTTTTGCAGGCGAGGTCGTTGACGGTATGGACATCGTGAAGAAGGTCGAGTCTCTCGGTACCGCCTCCGGCACAACAAAGAAGGAGATCAAGATCGCCGCGTCTGGTACCGTTTAAAAGACTCGTAGCTTAGCCCATGGTCGATTCTGCCGCTAGCATGGCTGCATACAGGATTTTTGGTGTTGGAAGTTGTGACAAGAAGAAGATAACATATTCTGTATTCTGATTGAAGTAGTATTCGTGACTTGATATGTATGACGTCGCTTCACCTTGAATCCGTGACTCTACAGATGGAACACTATCATGAGATACAACTCTTGAGACGCGACATGCTTTGGGCCTCAGGACTTTCTCGAAACACCATCGAAACACTTCCAACTGGGCGTTGCTCTCTGCATCTTTAAGTTTTCGTTTCTCAGGTCTTTCCGCCACGTGAAACTCGTCCAGATCGCGCGATTCTGACAAGAGTGACGCGTTTCTGCATTCCGAATGGTCTTGAGCAGTTCATCGCCGTCATGCACTTTCGGTTCTCTCAGTGTCTCTTCATGATTCATAGTGGTGGCCTGCTGATAGACGAGCTTTTGACTAGGTGTGTACACTCTGTGTTCATCTGTGGATTAGTACTGACTAAGTTAGTTAAGCCTGAGTCGTCGGAGACCTTGTTCTCCGAAGTTTCGCATACCATGTCTCAGCAGGCGCAAGCAAGGGATGGCAGCATACCACAGGACGGAGAGAGCGAACCTCTGCTAGCTCACGCACCAGCTGCATCGGCGGGCAGCGAGTTCGGTATGCTAACACGTCCTATAAACCCTTCGTCTGCTGATGCGCTCCTCAGATGAATCCCAGCCTCTTCTTGATACCCATGGAAAGCGACAACTAGGTACGAGTGAACGCTCTTTCCTGAGTCTGCGTTGCTCAAACTTACCCTCGACCTAGGTCTCGTGAGCGCGTCCTTTCTGATATTCAATCGCGTTATCGGAACCGGGTACATACTCCAAACTCTTGCTATGCACAAACCCCAGCTCACCCACACTTCGCAGGATCTTCGCAAGCCCGAGCGTGATCCTCCGCGCGTCAGGGAGCGTAGGGATGTCCTTGCTGATGTGGGTGTTGGGCGCATCGGTAGCAGCGTGCGGGACGGCGGTTTACATCGAGCTCGGGACGGTGCGTATGCAGTGGCTCGGAACGCGATAGTCGTGCTCATGATTTGATGGCGTTAGGGTCTGCCCCGCAGCGGAGGCGAGAAGATCTATTTGGAGTATATATTCCGAAAACCGATGTTTTTGGCGTCGTCTACGTATGCGATGTACGCGGTGTTCATTGTGCGTCCATTCCCGTTCATTTTGCACCAGACGTATCATGCTGATGTTTGCTTTTGTTCAGGCATGGCAGTCTGCCTCGGCAACAGTCTTCGGGGAATGTACGTGCACTTTCCATATCCATTTGGAAATTACTCATGCATTCACAGACCTGACGCACGCCATCAGCCCGAACGGCGAGCCTCTCCCAGTATCGACGCGCTTCATCAGTCTCTGCTGTTTGACGTTCGCGTTCATCGTACACGGGACACGGGTCCAATGGGGGATACACATAGGGAACACCCTGGCTACGATCAAGCTCCTCGTCTTGTTCGGAATGGGGTTTTCTGGTCTAGCAGTCCTCGCAGGAATGAAAGGATTCGAGTTGGAGAAGGTATGTGCGAGGTTGTCGTTCATGTCGTTGTCCCTACTCATATTGGTGTCAGCCCCCGAATAACTTTGAATGGTCCGTCATGTGGGCAGGCACAGCGAGTGGTGGTACAAACGCTTTCGTGACAGGGATGTACAACGTCATATGGTACGTCTTCAGATTTCTGGCCCTCGTGTAATCGTCCTGACAGTTGGCTCGCAGGTCCTTCATCGGCTATTCCAACGCGAACTACGCTCTCTCCGAAGTCCGCAACCCCGTCCGCACCATCAAGTTGGCTGCACCGACGGCAATGTTCCTCGTCACCGCGATGTACCTGCTTGTGAACGTGGCTTACTACGCGGTCGTGGACAAGGAAGCTATCTTGGGGTCTGGGAGGATCGCCGCTGCGCTGTTCTTTGGGAGGTTGTGGGGTACCAAGGCTGAACGGGTAAGTACGCCTCATAGAGTCGTACATTTCGTTGTTGACGAGAATATCTAGCTGGTCAGTGTGGTGATTGCGTGTTCGACAATGGGGAACGTGTTGGCCGTTTTGTTCAGCCAGTCGCGAGGTATGGTCTGGGTTTTGTACCTGTCACACACTCCGTACTGACTATAGGACACAGTCATTCAGGAATTGGGAAGAGAAGGAATCCTCCCATTCTCTTCGTTCTTCGCTAGTAGCAAACCCTTCGGGACGCCCTTGGCCGGTCTCTTCGCCCAGTGGCTCGTCACGTCTCTCGTCATCACCGTCGTCCCATCCGGCGACGCATACCTTTTCATGCTTAACAGTGCGTACCCCCTCGCCCGTGTGCTAGCTTACTTACCTACAAATGTGACACAGTGTCTTCATACCCGCTTTCGTTGATCAACATGTTCGTATCCGCCGGTCTGATACTCCTACACACGCCTCTGCTGAAGTACGACTGGGACCCGCCATTCCGGTCGTACCACCTGGCGACGGTGTTCTTCTTCCTGTCTAATGTGTTTTTGGTGTTCGCGCCGCTCATACCTCCCGCCGCTGGGTTCCGGCCTTACGAAAAGTTACCATACTGGGTGAGCATGCCTCTTTTTGTTCTCGAGTTGCTTGGGTTTGTGCTGAGGGTGGTTGTGGTGGTATTTTAGCTGCACGTCGTTGTGGCGTCCTCCATATCCGTGGTGGGGGTCACGTATTGGTATGTCAAGTTTAGGTGGTTACCTGCACGAGGAGGGTATACCTATGTGCATGAGCGGGTCGTGCAGGACGATGGGGCGACGCGGAATGTGATTCGGAAGATCATGGATTAGAACCTGCCGTATAATTAGACATCCGAGCCAACCTTGGGATTTTGGACGCTGTTCGTGGAGGTGCGCAGAGTCGAACTCGTTGTCTGAACTGCTCGTTCTGATCTCTGCGACTTAAAGATTACATATTGTAATATAATCAATGTTGCACGAACCACCAGGACAGGATGATCGGGGTATGACATCACAAGCCAACGAGTGATCGAGGAAAGTGGCCAGCTCGAAGTGGACCCATACACGGTGACGCAGTCGGGATCCACATCGTGCATTTATATACCCTCTCCTCCCCGCACCATTCACATCTCAAATTCAACTCAACACGTGAGCACTCTTGTGACTGAAATATTACTGAAATAACCAGTCTATCATCATGAGTAAAGAAGCCATGACCTCGCAACGGCACAACGAGTACGTCGGGTCCGACGCGAACGCTGGGCGGATCCCAGGTGCGGACAACGCGACCTCGGGGCATAATTACATCGCCATCTTCCCCAAAGGTTCGTCCCTACCCGTTTCGTTGTATGTATGTGGAGACTGACGAAGATGTGTGGGGACAGAGGGTGCGCCGAAGCAGAGCATCGCTGAGAGGAGACCGGAGGAGCACTTGCCTCCGCCTACGGGGAGGGACGTGCCCCCGAGAGGTGTCTCGCCAGGTACGTCGTCTCCGTGCGACCGATCCGTGTCGCTGACGGGATGGGTTCATCAGACACGACGAACGCATTCGTCGAACGCCTCACCACGTTCCGTCCAACCGGGCACGATCAACAAGATCAGCAGCAGCAGCCACTCCCCCCCGCCCCAGACTCC